>DWGR01002127.1:0-14340 GCA_018247715.1 Heliconius burneyi
ATAGACTAAATATTAAATAAAATAGAGTAATTTTGTGAAAACTACTCAAGAAGTTTTAAGAAGTCATAAAGAAGCTCAGGTGGAAGTTTGAAAATTGCGACTCAGATCATTTCGGTCGCAACAAAACGAGGAGACGACGACGATGCAAGAACAAAACTTTATAGAGCAATGAATGCAAATAAGAAATTATTTCGATTTTTAATTAACTTTCAGCGTTTTGAACGATCTTGCCAACTTTTGTTACGAAAGTTAAATGTTAGGCGAATGAACTCAGTTTGATCTCTGTGTAAATTTACTTAAAAAATTAATAAGTCCTTAGATTTATTACTACAAATATATATTTATATTAAAGATTCGGAATAAAAGTATAATTTATTTTAATATAAGCAGATATATATCCGCTTTTTAAAATGATTTGTTACCTCTGGCGATGCTAGCATGAATAAATTCTAATAGCTCGAGGAAAGTGTACCTGCAGGTTCATTCTCCATACATTTTTTCCAGCCTTTCCAGCTTACAAGTTTAGAATTTATGTAAGAGGATCGCTGATTCTGAGGGCGCACAGATGGCTGTTCCTAAGAATACTTTTAAGCTTTACTTTTTAAGCTGGTGTCCCGCAAGACTACGTTGTTTCTTCTGCATATCAATGATATGATAAACGATACTAGCATACATTGCTAGAAAATAATAATTTTCACTGATATGTTTTGACAAATTTCCCTTTTATTTAAATCGCTTCATAAATGTACTTAGACAATATTGCATACGACGATGTACATTGCTACGACGACAATGTAGCAAATGTAGCAATCTACAAAATAGTTGTATTTTTGAATTAACTGAAACCTTAGTTTTTAATTTATAAATATGCTTTGTAAATGCTAATGTAGTAATTCAGATGAAAAATAAATAATTTTGTATTAGAAGCGGGCGAAGCCGCGAGTGGATCTCTAGTAATACAAACGGGTCTTAAAAATTACCATTAAGGTTTTTTCAGTCTTTAAATAACAAAAGCATAAAATTTAAAAAAAGTATTTCTTATTAAATATAAGCTTTCACCATCAACATATTTTGTTCGGTCGTGATAGTAGCATTTAACTGAAAATTTTCTTCAATTTACGTTAAAACCATTTTGTTTTAGTATGTTTCACTATTATGTAAACTGAGAAAGTTTGTGAAGTAACAAAACAGACTGTTACTAACTAAATAGGTTTATCAATATTTGGAACTAACTTTGATACTACAGGGTGACTCTAAGCGCGACGGTTGTGGGATCGGTTCCCGGACGTCGTTAACGATTCGTCACACAATATCTCGAAAATTAGGCGGAAGGTGGGTAGCTGTCTCAATACTGGGGTCCTTCTGCCTATATCAACACAAAATAGCTGCTTTGTGCGCTCTTTGGCTGAAGCTAAATAATAATAATAAACAATATATTACTAATTTGAGATTTCAAATTGAAAAAAATATAATTTGTTCCCGACGACCGACGTACTTCCGGTACTCTGGTAACTATGTTAAGCTTCTGCAATCGTTTTATACTTTTCTTTTACTTGTTCCTGCGACACGATTTCACATTCATTTTTCATTTTATAACAAGTTATAACCGCTGTTGAGATTAAATACAAAGTATTAAACAGCTTTAAGGCAAAGCATTTTTACCGAATAATTAAAGTCCCTTAGTTAGTATTTTGCATAAATTATTGTTTATTTATATATTAATTATTTATTTATCTAAAAATATAAAAATTGAAGCCAGTCGTGTTGCGGAGGCACAATGGTGTGACTGAAACACGACGGTTTTGGGTTAGAATCCCACTTACGGAAATGAAAAATATTTTAATTTCTCTTTCTTGGCCCTGGTGTCGAGGCAAACATTTTAACATGTAACCATTAGTATCCACCCGCTAATGTGTATATGGTGAATACACGCCGACCGACGCGACGAGTGATCGCTTTACGAGCGACATTGTGGGACAGATCTTCCTACTAATTATATTTAACTCGATGTATGTAAGTATTCATGTATTAGATTTTTATCATTTAACCTTTAAAGTCATAAAATTTGGAAAAGTAAATCTATTCTAAGTAAAGATTATCAATATTAAAAATATCATAACGTTTTTATTATTTACATGGCGAGAATCGAATCTTGAAAACCGTTTAATTGCTCATCGCCTCTTACCTTTGTGATTTTTATACGTCTTTTAAAAAATATTTCTTGTCACATGTAACAAGTAAGGAGAGTGACTGGAGTGGGAGGACGCCCCGTCTTGACTCAATTAAGATGTTACATTTAGAATGAAAAAATTAACGCCGCGTTATTTATCAAGAAAACAAAAACAAAAATAAAATTCTTCTGTTTGCGACTTCAACCCGCAGCTATCACACTTACATAATAATATCATTTTGCTCCATTATAGCGGTACTAAATACATTTACATTTTAAAAACTGACGGTTTCAACGTTTTTATTTACGATCCATCGCCGCCACCCGGAGGAGGACGGAAGACCCTTGAGAGCAAATTAACTGAACAAATATTAGGTAGATCCGCGTCTGGAGATCGACACCAAGTGACGTCATCAAGTCATCAAATGAAGTCCGAGTTGTTGAGGGATTGTTATGATTTATAGGATACGACACGATTTTTGTTTACCTTTGTCAAAACTATAGTAAAGCCTAATAAGACAATAAATATAAAGTTATAGTTATATAAGTTGATAATAATAAAGTTACAATGTAGGTAAATTTACTTGACCTTTCGTTGGAGCCTAATATTTAATATTATTGAAATAAATCTTTAAAAATATTTTCGTTAACTTCACACTTTATTCTTAGCGGGGTATCCAGAGAGAGTGGAGAGCCAAACGATAGTCTCTGCATACCTCTATCGCCTCGTCTACTGTCATCAACCCGTAAACACAGTATGACCTCTGGGATCATAGTTTCACGTACTTTCAGCACCATTAATATAGTGATCTCGAAGGTCAATGAAGGATCTAGATGGAAATTATTTTATTATAATTGTTTTTTTCTTGACGTTGAGATTTCATGCTCAGTGCAAAAATTATGTGGAAAATGGAGTGGATATTAGGAAAAATGTGAAGCTGTACTTGATTATTATATGTTTGTATGATTATTTAAATTTTTATACTTATATTCCTTTACTTTTTACTTAGCTTACGCTATATCCCTAGCGGGGTAGTCAGAGAGCATGGAGCGCCAAACGCTACGGTCTCTTCATACCTCTTTCACCTCGTTCACTGTCATCAACCTCTTCATACATGCCTTTTGGGGGTCCCCATGTTTTTTACGTGACCTTCCTCCAGTATCTTTGATATTATGTTTTTGAAGGTCAACCGAGATCTCTTTCTACCTCTCTTACCACTCAGTTTTCCATATCACTGCTGTCTTACAATGCATTGTGTCCGGCCAATCAATCAATGCAGCTAAGGCACCGTTAACCCTGTTACCGGCAGCAATAAGCCTACGCCTACTTTCACTCTGTGACTTTGTTTCAGCTATCCCAATATACATTTATTTGAATTAATACCTGTTTAGTACTGCCTGTACTCGTAGTTTATTTATCAGTTCTCTATTACCGATTAAACTGGTTCAATGAAAAATGTAATGAATTTGTAGATATGATCTTGTTCATCCTGGCATTAATCTCGGCTATTGCCAGGGTCTGCCTTCCTGCTCAGCCTACTCCACTTTGCACGGTCTTTAGCGTCCTCGGTGGTTATGCCATTGGTTCTCATGTCCTGCGTCACGACATCCAACCAGCGCTTTCTTGGGCGTCCGAGAGGTCTCATTCCAGGGACTGACATAGCAAGGCACTTGCATCCGACGTAGTTCTTAGGGCGGCGCGTAACGTGGCCAAACCATCTGAGCCGACGCTCTTGGAGCTTATCCGCTATATCACGGACTCCAAGACTACCGCGAATGATCGAATGAATTTGTAGATATAATATAAGAGACAAAATACTTAAGATAAACCTCGAACTCCCCAGAAGATTTATATCGCGTATTTGTAATTTTACAAATATTTTCCGTCCCCTTGGTCTGAATGAGGTAATTATTCATTATTTGAGCAAAAGATAATTCCGCAATTCCGCATCAGAAATACTGTCCGAAGTCCGCGCCGTCCGTACACTTTCCGGCAATATATAGTGGGTAACCGACACAGCCTTAATAACTCCGTAAGCCACTCCTGATTTATGGGCTTGTTTATTAAAATGCTGTTCGAAATAAATTTAAAAGGACACGTTTGGATTACTTCGCAAATTATAACGTGGGTTGCTTGTAATTTGTATTTTCTGGATGATGAAATGTGGGTGTTTTTCGTTTTCCTTATCTTTGCGTTATCTGCGTATGGTTTATATGTTTTTGTTGATAACTCGTCGCCCAGGAGCACAAGAGTGTGATTGAAATTCGATGCTAGTGGGTTCGATCCCTACTCGAGGAAATAAAATATTTATCTAAATTTGTATTTCAATTTCTTCTTTCGGATTTTGAGGCAAGACGCGGCGTTGAGTTCCGTCACTCAATACGGAATGCCTTCAAAATTCGGTGGAAAGTGGAGAACGGAATGTCTTAACACTTTCCACTATTAGGCGTGATATTTACTTATAATTATTTGTATTGACTCTAAACTGACAAGGCACGGACGAAACAAGTCGTGGGGTATTAATAATAGTAAAACTTAAAAAAAAACTGAAACGGAACTCTATCTGGGGAATCATCTTTTCAATAACAACACACACGGGCGGATGAAGTGTTTATTTTAAAATATAAAGAGACTGCGTTATCCTAAGAAAATACAACGTAATGAAAGTATCGGAGTCTCTCGTTTCACGTGCGCTCGTCAACTAAACATAATTAGATTTTAATTAAAATTATTATCTTTTCCTTAAATTATAGTAATTATGTTATAGGTTACGCTCCTTGTATAATGTAATATTTGATTAAGATTATGCTTTTTTGAATAAAAAATTTAAATCTTTTAATTGTAAAAGGAGTGTAATGGTTTGCGAGCGTATATATCGAATAAAACTGGAAAATTGCAAATTTATATTTTCAATAAATTTATATATCTGTAGTTCATTTCATAGTATAAGGTGAGTATATGCACCCGCAAACTTAATCTGCTGGTTCTAATATTGTAGCTCTACCTAACTCAATTCAAACTAAAACATAAAAAAAATGTTTTGGATATCTTTCTATACTTAAAGGTTTTAGTTCAAAAGTAAATTTATGTACGAAGTGACATGTCGTCGGACACAAGCGTGCGACTGTAAATACGATATTTGTGGGTTAGATTTTGATACGGGGAAATTCATATCAGACATACAGACATATCTATTATTTTAATTGCCTCGCATTGGTAATGAGGCGAAGCGTGGCGTTGAGTTCCGCCACTTAACACGTAATGCATCAAGAATTCAGCAGAAAATGGAGAACGGAAATATTTTTATGGAAACGTTCCCAGATCTACGGTATACAGCGTGAAGTTGAAAAAAAATAGAAAATGTACATAACATTAAGAAACCTAATACGACTAATTACAATATTAAGTGAACCTAAATAGAGCTACCTTAATTAAACTCAAGTTAATTATTTACGAGAATAGTTTGTCCTAAAAAATAGTCTAACAGTGAGGAAATCACCTCGAGATCAAACAAGCGCTAACATCGAAGTGAAGATTACGTTGACTGCGAGCCAACTGTACTCACTTCGAGTGAACTTACCTACACGAACTACACTGTGTACATTGCGTGCTAAGTACCTACTTACAGCCACAAAAATATTTTCAGCTTCACTCTCTATCCCGCAGGTAATCGTCAAAGAAAGAATCTGTCAAAACATCTAATTTTCGCTCAATTTTTGAGACAATGCGTGTAGATCGTCGGAATTCAACGCTGCGCTTAGTAAAAGTCAAAGTTAAAAATAATAAATTCCATTCTATTGACCCTCCATAGGTCAATGTAAGCCCTACAAGGCTATTTAATTGATATTAGGAACCTCACGTCGCGCTATACGGTAGTGCTCGGGTCATGTAATGGCTCTTGGCGCGGTACAAACTCGTAAAACGATATTGACCACGGCGGCCGCGACATCTCTAACTACTTGTATGGGAATTGTAAACTGATTTAAATAATTTTGTACTACAGAAGAGAAGAAGTTTTCATAAAGTGGGTATTTAGTCAAATATAATTTTTAAATTCCTCGATACGCTTGGTATATCAGTTTAATGTTTTTGTACCGGGTTGTTGATAATGAACCTCCTCTGCTTGTGACAGAAAAAGATTTGGCTGTCCACGTGGTGTACGTACGAACAAAACGACCAAAGCAGTATAAAAAGAAATTCAAAAGAAATCCTGTCCAAAAGCAAAAGATTTTATCTCGAGAGTTGAAGATGGCACCTAGTAGCACACGTGCTACTACGCCACGGCGTTTTTATATATGACTAAGGATTTGCAGCATATAAGAAACATAGTATTTATTTTTTAACTGACAATTTTTAAAAGAATAGGGTAGTAAAATCAAAATAATTACTACAAAATTATTACTTTTACTACTTTTTTTTTCTAATTTACTTTTGAGAAAATGTTTTCAATTGAGCAATATTTTAACAAACAAAACGACCGTGCAAACGGTTTCTTAATAATACATCAAACTAATACACTGTAATAGTAACAAATGTAACGTACAATTATTACTATTACAATTTCTTTGTAGAATGTCAATTTTGATCATACAAGTCGTTATCTCGTTGTTTTGAATCGATCCGATTGCAGTTTCACAAATTCGGATAATTCGCGTTCACTTCACTTCCCTGATTTCCCCAACGATAGGCTGTCGATGGATCAGCGTTTTGTCATTTGTATTGAATGCTTAAAAATGGAAAAACAAATGTGAAATACCGCATGAAAGTGAATGTAGCGAGATTTGAAAGGCTTGAATGTTATGTCTTAGTACCTATTGTTCATATAAGTACTCTACATATGTATATCAATACTAATATTATGATTCTAAAAAGTTTGTTTGATTAAGTGCGCTTATCTCAAAAAGTACATGTTCGATTTGAAAAATATTTTAAGTGCTGGCCCATTCCTCGAAACTTTTTATTCAGTCCAATTTTTAAAAAAAACCTTATTAATGCTTGACTAAAACAAAACGTGGCATTGGGTTCCGAGTCTCAAAGTAAACACTAGAAATTGAGAGGAAATTAGAGGCTGGAATGTCTTCACTTCACCGTAGACCTTCATATTAGCGAAACAGATGTAAAGATAAACTATTGATTACATTTAATATAAAAAAATATAAAATTTACTAAAAACGTGTGTGACCACCAAACTTAAAGAACAATATTTAATTATTCACTTCAAACTCTCGACTCCCGACTGAAAGCTCGACTCGTTCATTTTAATATCAAAAATTTGTACTCCTTACAAATTTGTTTTCTGTTGTTGCCAAATTTTATTGCGAACAATTATAATATTTTTTGGAATAAAAAATTTAATTTAATTTATAGAAGTGATATAGAAGTGATCCTTCTCTACGATATTGACAGACGGACGTAAAATGATTATTTTAAGGGTTCCTTTATTTCTTTTGATGTACAGAACTCTAAAAAGTAAAAGAAAAGTAATAAAATAATAAAAGTAATAAAATTACCAAATAAGCTTGATAGCATAACATAGGTACATAAATAAAGTTAGTTACATCGCCCGTAGCTAGTAAACTACTAATATATTCATTTACGCAATAGTTCCTTCCGTCGAATATTTTGAAGGAAGGTTCCGTTATGCCGCTGAGTAAGTTGTTTTTCCGGAATATTAAGTATCTCTAATGTTGAGTGAAGCATGAACTTGCTGTTTTCAAACTTCACCGATAAAGATAAAGGAAACATTGTGAAAAATAGCTTTTGAAAACTTTCTTATTTGAAAAATATTGGAGTCGGATTTTTTTTATTTAATTTGGTTTTGAGCTGGGGGAACAGCTTGGGCTATAGAAGCAAGTGCTAACACACATATCGAAGGACTGGTCTGGGACAAGGTATATTCTTGTATCATAACTCCCAGGCCCTCTTCTGAGCCCCTCACTCTGTAACCTAACCTAACTCTGTAATTAACTGAAAACAGTGGAGTTGGCGGTGGAAATTCTCTTCACTCTACTAATTCAGTTTCATCACATTCCGCTGAATTCTGAAGGCCTTGCCCTACTAATCACCATAAATTTCAAATTTGTAGCTTCAAGCTGTATCTCGCACATAGAAGGGTAGACAGAGGGAACCTCTTTTCACTATACTACTTCCATTCACCGTTGAATCATTATCCGTGTTTAGTGGTGGAACTCAACGCAGTGCTTTGCCACGCTACTAGTTTCAGAACAAGGATATGAAAATATCTTATTCTCTCGAGTAGTAATTGAACCCATAAACTATTGCGCTTACCATCATTCAATAGCATTCATCCATACATTGCTCGATCAACTATCAACAACTAAACAATCGCATCGCTCCCTCTATCGAGGTTGGAGAGGCCGGAGAGGCCGGAGAGCCTTTATAGTGGTTGTGTAATTTATCCGAGGGCCCTACACTCCAACACTCCCCTAGTAGGTCCACTAGTGGATGCTTACTGGTATTTTATATATTGTATTTGTATTGGCAATGTTATTGCAACACCGTAATGTATTAATCTTGTTTATAATTATTAAATCATAATTAATTTCCGTTTATAGAGTCGATAACGCATTTTTTTCTGTAAGAGGCCGCCGTGGAACAGCTAGCAGAGTGGAGAATTAAAATAAATATTTTTTTCTAAAGTCCAAATCGAACCCACGACCTGCTGAATGTACAGTCACACATTGTATTAATACACCAATTACACAACAACAACAACACAGCTTCACGCTTTATCCTTTGCGTGGAAGTCAAAGAGAACGGAGTGCCAAACGCTACGGTCTCTACGTGCCTCGTCTGCCTCAACCGAGGTCTCCCTCTAGCTTTTTTTTACCACTTATTTTTTATTCTGTTGTTATATAATCTATTTATAAAAGTAAATGTGGGTGTAAACAGAAAAAAAAGCTGTAAAACAACCTATTTAACCAAATATTTACCGTTACTTCTCCAAGAACAACTGTAATCGTTAATATCTCTACGATAACAAAATAACGTATCGCTCAAACACTGAGCAAACAGCTGTAAACAAATAAATGTTATTTCTGAAACACTTGTATTTGTTCGACCAATAATGACCCCGAGTGGAAACTCAATCGATTCCGATATTCAGATAGAGGCGTCTCTACATGAACCATTCATAGCGCAATCATATAATGGCCTGTTGTGCTTATAAAATTGAAATCGATTCTGTAAATGTTACTTATTTTTCTAAATATTGAATGTATGTTTGTACTGAACTGAACTGGCAAGGTAAAGCCGCCGCGGCTCGCTCAGTTGTCCAGTGCATCAACCATCACCACCACTACATTTTGAGCGAGATACCTTTCATGCTAGAAAAATGGGTCTAGATTAATTAGCGTATTCCGTTTTATATTTTAATTAAATGGAAGTTATTTACTGTAACGCCAGCACGTCACCGCCATGGCCAAGAAATTGATGGAAATGAAAAAATTTGAGTCAATTATTGTAGTATTTTCACGATTGAGATTCAAACCATCGCCCTCTGTTAATGCAGTGAGGTACGTTTCAATTCCTTTTTTAATATAAAAATAAGTTTTAATATAATATCTACAATCGCTCCACTACAAACTTTTGATTTGAAAGTTAACTCAACAACTCGCGTATTGCGATGCAACTCAATTACACGAGTTAAGACTAAATTTGATACTACTTTCAAAACTCGAAGTGGTTACATCGCGGGTATTTCAAAATTGTTATTTAGATATTATATCACACTTTTATTGTTCGCATAGAATATATTATAGAAAAACTTGGCGCAAGTGCACAAGGATGTGACTGTGACGCAACGGTTGTGGGTTCGATTCCCACTCGGGGGAACGAATTATTATTTGTTAATATTTTCATTTCTTTACTCTGGTATAAACGTTTGAGTTCCACTGCTCAGCCCGCAATGCCTCAAAATATCCGGTGGAAAGTGGGCAACGGAGTGTCTTCACACTAGGTTCCAACTGCCTACCCTGATGGGAAAAAAGTATAAAATATAAAGCGAGAAATGTAGAGCAATATTCAATTATAATAACATGGTTAATTAAATAATGTCCTTTGTGAATACTAGAAAGGTTTTATGTTTGCAATTTTCTCGACAAAGGAAACACATCTGGTCAAACGAATTGATTTAATTTATACGCATGATGTTCTTTCCACTTCATTACAAGTTCGCAAGTATAGGTCAGTCGACGGTCCCATTTTAAAACCTACTAAGAGATGTTTTTAGTGTTCCGTACTTTTAAAGGAAAAAAGGAACCCTTATAAGACCACTCTGTTGTCCGTCTATCTTTCTGCCTTTCGAAACCCTTTATATCAGGAACGCTTAGGGACGACAAGTTGAATTTTAAACACAACATATTTCTATATATTACTTAGAAAAAAGATATTACCGTTTATATCGCAAAAACGCGCATTTCGACGCTATAAAAGGAATTTTGAATCTTTCCAATAATAGGTTACTTCCGGTTGACCTACAATAGGAAGAAACGCGTATTTCGACACTACAAAGGAAACAAAATCAACCCTTAAAAGTGTTACAATGAATTACATAACCCACTAAGACTTATATTAGTTACGTACATTTTATATTAGTTTTCGTAGATACTAGTTACATCTGCTTTCGTAGGCTTACAATCCAAAAAATAATCTCCATTATGCATGCTAAATTTCCATGTTCCATGCGTAATTCAATTAAAAACATAAAAAGGTAAAAACTTATGTTTTCAATCAATAGGGCATTATGACTGTTATGGGTACACACCCCGGAGGCAAGCGACCACTCTATGGCTACACACAACTCAGGCGGATACACAAATTTTCTTCGGTATTTTTGTACCCATACAGCCTTTAAGGGTTAATAGGGTACTTCTAGGGTAGTTCACTTAAAATTATGAAATTTGGCAGCTATCAAAAATATCACCAAGATCATCCGCTTAAATCTTCTTAAAAGCAGATTTCAAAATCGATACTTATTCAAGTAAGTGGACCACTTACACCCGTTACGTCGTAACCACTTTAAAACCTAGAAAGTTACTTAAATTTAAACTTTAGTTACTTATACTTAAAGTTATTAGGTCTTTAAGTAAAATATAATACTAGTCAGCTTTGAATTAGCTTCACAAGATATCCCACATATAGTCGAGCAGGTTAGGCAGCGAGAACCTAGCGTTAGTCGAGACATTACGTGACAAGCGCAACTGAACGCTGCGTTTTGTCGTATCACTAAAGGGAGCTAAAGAGACGATCATGTTTATAGTCATGTGCTGCGTCGCTGTGCTATGACGGCTTAATATTAATGCTTAAAATATTAGACATATATAAAGTATTTAATTTGTTTTCTTTAAGCTTTCGCATATACGCATGTATTTTGTCTATTGGTAAACCTGGAACAGAAACCTGGAAGCCTAATGCTTAGACACTCCACCACTGACACACAGACACTATCACTAAGACACTTGTGTTTCCCACTTTCCGTTGAATTCTCAAGGCGTTGCGTGTTTAGTTGTGGAACTCAATGCCGCGTTTTTCTTAGTTACTAGAGCGAAGAAGAGAGAGAAATGAAAACTTAAACCCACATCCTGTCACGTTCAAAGTCGAACGCTTGTGCTTGCTGTGCTTGCGCCACGACTGGCTTCACATTTTATTTTGTGGCATAAAACACAAAATATAATGCAAGATGATGATTACCTCTCGACGCAAACAAAATCAAAAGACAAATGCAAACGCTGAGTTGTTGGAAATCACAGGAATTAACTAGTAATGTAATAAACTATTTACATGTAAAGCTTCGCCGGCTCAGCTCTGCGTGATTGCTCTACGGGACATAGGACGCTATGTGCGAAACACGAGAGGGACGCTTTACAGACTTTTGATTGGAAAATTTAAATGAGGAGATACGCTTACCTGAAGTGAGTTAGTCGTCCTTTATGTGACGATGGAGTTGATAAAATATCGTTTGAAATCATTACACACTTATTATTACTTCATTTCATACAAAATAAGTGCATACTCCCGCAAACTTAGGTTTAAGTGGGACTTCCCGTTGAACTACAATCCTTAAAATGGTGCGGAACCCTCAGTGCACAGATCCGACTCGCACAATAGGTAGATATACCTATTATTACCATACCATATGTATTAATATACATATGGTATGGTAATAATATTGTAAATTGTGATTGTAATTGTATGTTGTCTGTCTGCCAATCCGTCTGTCTCTCTGTTTGTCAAGACTATTTATCTCAGGACAGCTTAGAGATATCGGGTTGAAATTCATACCGTATATTCAGACGGCCTCATAATTTTCTGATAAAAACATATTTTTATATTAGGAAAAACGACACTATGAAGGGGATCAAAATTCATAGGGTACTTCCAGTACACCTAGAATTATGGCATGTATAGCCACTAGTATTAATTTAACTATGTAAACTAGCGTCTACAGTTACCTACTAGTACTAAGTAGTTCATGCAAAAACTTGAAAACTATGGTACCTGTATACGTTTATGGTTAAGTACTAAAAACTAATCGCCTCACAAGGGAGCAAAATTTGGTATTAAAACCGCCAGTTCAGATGAAAGGCTAAGCTAAGCTTGAGTTTTAGAAAAAGCGTTAGACCTTCAATATTTGTATGGAAACCTCCAATATTTGTATGGAAGAAAATAAAAATAATTGTGATACAGTCTGGTCATCGAAGCCACAATCGTCGCATTAACAATATGACGCAGTACCGCGTGCACTAAGTCCCTAAGCTGTACCCTGTATCCTGTGTCCCTAAGGTGTACCCTGTAAAAGAGGGTAAATGTAGATGAAAAAGACTTTTAAAGCAGTACAATTGTGTCAATCGGGGGCAGTTGCTTGTAGGCGACGGTCCCTTATTGGAAGGAAGCTCGTGTGAAATATTGTCATTAAGTGATACACATCACTTATTACAATTACGTAGGTCGAACTTCTATCCGAATACAAATCGACAATACTATGGGTTTTTTTTTTGAAAACGTGTGTTTTTTTAAAAACGTTAACCGCTTCCGATTTAGAAAAATATATATCTTTTGAGCCCGATTGTGGCGCAGGAGTACAAGCATGCTACTATAAAGACAACAGGTTATGGGCTTGAACCACTCGAAGAAATGAAATATTTAATATTTGCATTCCTTCGCTTATAGTAACGGGACAAACGATCACTCCACATCGTTGGAAAGTGGGGAGCGGAAGTGTGTTAAGAAACAGAGGGTTATTAGGTTCTCAGGTTCGCTCTGCCTACCTTGCTAAGTGCGGGATACAGGCAAGCTAATAAAAATATATTGTGTTTTGTAAATATATTCGACGCCATCAATTACATATTGTTAACATGTCAGGAGAAAAGTATAAGATAGTACTTAATAACCACAATTTATTGTTCCTTTTTCACATTTTACACGATTCGTACACTTTACACTGTTTCTATATAACACTTTACACTTATGCATGATTTTTACTGAATAGTTTCAACACTGACACTGATTTTAAATACTTAAACACTATCTTAGACTTACACCTTCCGGGAGGCAGACTAACGACGTACTGACTCAATCCATCAAAAACGTCACTTTTTATAGCCGTTCCCTCACCTCTTATAAATAATTAGGTGGGTATTATTATTTTATTTTCTGTAAAATGCCGTCACACTGACAATCATCTTACAATATATTACTATGAAGACATGAGTGAATATTATGTTAACTGAAGTTCCATATTGGACGTCTCCCTCGAGTGAACGCAAATAATGGTTTGCCACAAACGTTGGTATTGGAGTAAGCTTTTTCAAATACTCGTAAATGCCAATTTTTATTGTTTATTTCAAATATATATTTTTTTTTTATTTTTGTTAACAAGCGCATATTACATACAACTTTGGATAGTTTTCTTATTTATAGGATAAAATATATAAAAAGTTGCCACTTCAGGGCGTAGAAGACTAGCTTTTACCTAGCTATAAGCTTTTTTTTTACTTTGAAACGTATTAAATTAGTCCAGACGCCATAACATGAGTTAAGCAACAGGAAACAGAATTAACCTTACAAAAAGTATCTAAAACTTATTAGATACCCTCGCCAGCCCTCGTAGGCTCCCCTGTCATTATAATTCAGGTCTCGTATTCGGAAT
>DWGR01002128.1:0-14337 GCA_018247715.1 Heliconius burneyi
CGAGTCATGGCGTTGGAACTGGGCCAATATGGAATAAGGGTTAACGCAATCAATCCTACTGTTATTTTAACAGAATTGGGAAGACGGGCTTGGGCTGATCCAGAAAAATCTAAAAATATGCTTTCAAAAATTCCATTAGGAAGGCAAGTATTGACTAAAGCTTTGACTTTTACAATATATTAAGCAAAATTTTCAAATATATCAAATTTTACAGATTTGGTGAAGTACAAGAAGCAGTAAATGCCATAGTGTTTCTCTTAAGTGATAAGTCGAGTATGATTAATGGAGTCCAACTGCCGGTGGACGGGGGTTTCCTTGCTACATAAAATAAACACAACTACGTACAAGATTTATTTTATTCAGTTTATTGTGCCAAAGGAATCGAATACATACTGGACGTAGAAAACAATGCAAGCATAATAAACTTTATGTAATAAAAGCATATTAATATGCTAAGCAAACGGGGTCAGCACATACAGATTGCATAAAGAAACACAACTACATAATGTAGAACAAAACATCGTCGAAATACAAGATCGATAATTTCACATATTAGTTTTAATATACTCAAAATGGAGGGAACACACACATCCCCTTTGCCCTTAAATTTAGAATTGATTAAAATCCATTGAAAGCATTCATTTTTCTAATTCCCTTATCCTACGCGTACTGCTGATTCTGACGATCAACCATCAGCAATGATGTACACGGCGATCAGCTACAGAAAATATGGAGACAATCGAGATATTAAAGAATAGCCAAAAATTATATGAATTTAACACTAAAACAGTTACGTTATTATTATTATTATATTTTTTTACCTAGGATATTGTAAAAAACAGTGTACCTGACTTAACTAAGTACCTTACTACGTAGACAGTATTACAATTATTATATACAAAATTAAGTCGATAAAGTCTTTCGTCGGTCAGAGCGTCCGTGGCACTGGCGCGTAGTGTCGCGTCACTCACACTCACTCACTATCACTACAAACCAGCACAACTCCACCTCGGAGATTTCGCGCAGCACAATCTTAAACCCACTGCGGGTTAATCTTAGCCTGTCTAACATAACATGTCCCTATAAGTATTAGTAAAACAATGTCATTAAAATATATTTGGGTATTAATAACATACTAACATTCCAATATTACCGAAAGCTCATACTAAAATATGCCAACACTGTGTAAATCGTTGTCGACTATGAAGCATACATATGACGAGACGAGGTTATTATGACGTGAATTCATATTCAAGTAAAGTCAGTAAAAAATGCTAAAAATACTGTTGACTAAACTTATAGTTGTAAAAAGGTAACACAGGTCTTCAACCAAAAAACTGTATGTTTAGATAATTTTAACTCATTCTTATGTAACTCAATGTGCAAATATAAAATTAGTAAGCGTAATAGTCAAGTTCTATGTCTAAATTTTTCACAAAATGCCAATTCAAACTTAGCTTGTCAGTTAGCCCTTTTCGTAATTATGATATAGACATAATAATTAATAACATAATTAGGTATATCATAATACTCTTACTAAACGGAACGATTTATTTAAGATAAACTCTTTCAATCAGGAAGAATAAGTAGTTATGTTACTTCTTAGCTACATATTATGAATGATGATATCCTAGCAACCGAGTCCAATAACAGTAAAATGTTTACTAATGCATATTTCTGCACAGGTAGCTATAGCAAAAATAAAAACAGCATGACATACTACAGTAAATCAGTTAATTTTTTAATCCCCACGTAATATACAATCTAGATGAGTTGAAATTATCAAAACAGCTTCAAAAAAAATATTTTTTTCTTGACCTGTGTACAACAGTACTGCAGACAAATATAGCTCACTTTGAAGTTTTCACAACAGTATGAACTCTTCGATGCGCTAGATCCCACACAAATCACTATATAATGCGGTTTTTTATATCTAAAAACTTACATAATATCTTATCAATGGAAGTTATTCCATTTATCAACCTTCAACGAAATATTAACTTTAGTTATAATATTTACATAAAAATTGAACCTAATTCTCAGTCATATTAGAGATGGATGGTTAATTCCGATTATTATTATTTGCACGCATCCAATCTATGAGGTTTGCTAACTTTTATTAATTATACATAATATACAATCGTACCGACAAAAGTTTTTGCAATTAACCTTCTCATATTTTTTACATTTTTAAAGTGTTATTCTACACTTGAAAAAGCAAAATATGTTTTAAAAAACATAAAAATTCCGCGGTATTAAATTTATTTTACGTTTTCTAAAAAGTATTTCACCTTTTCATTATAATTGCATGGATAAATTTTACACAGGTCTTAATAGTTGATAAAAACTACTGTATTTCATATTATACATAAATATAATTATAAGTTTATACAAAAAAAAACCTCAGCAAGCGTGAAAGAAGTACTATAGTGCTTATCCACGTGACAGCATAGAAAATAGTCTTGTTAAACAATTCGATAGATTAGGAAATATACAGTCATTATACAACATTTATCTTTTACATATATTAAAAATTATCGCTCATACAACGTATTCTTAAAAGATATCATCCCGTAATATGATTGATTTTTAGCATTATATTATACAATTTTAAAAAGTAGGCAAAATTTAAAGTAAATGACTAACTAATGTATTAATTTGTTATGAATTGTAAGTAATTACATGCAAAACTACTATGATAAGTGTACTGGTGAAGTTTAAGTTTACAATGTTTACATTTTTCGAATTCTAATATAACCTTTGATTATATGATAGCCAAATTAAAAGATAATCAACATAATCTAATAATTGGTTTATTCATTAGAGTAATGTGTGGGGCAGCTATGTTTCTCAATGGGCATGCGAACATAAAAATCTCTAAGTTAACTTTATAACTTAAACAATAAAATAAAAGCTTAATAATGCACATAGTGTCAAAAACAAAATAAATGATATTGGCCCACCAGCCAACATAGTCAAAAATGAAGTATAAACATTACCGTCCATGAAATACTGTAAACAAATCTACGTTTTTTTTAATATAGCAGTAATAGCACATTTGTAACACAATGTTACTGATATAAAATAATCGTCTTATTCATATAACACAGCTTACTAATTAAAATACAAAAATTGAAAGATTTTGGTAAATTATATGAGATCAAAGTTATTTAGATAACATGGACAGGTTTGCATTTATATAAAGGAATGATCATATGTTGCCAGAACAGTTGATTGAACAATGTTATTGTCTTCCACTAAGACTGATATCGAGTTTTCTATTCTGTATTCAAATCTATGACAGAAATGTAGAAGTGATTGACTATTTTTGAAGTCAACTTACCTAATTAAAACTATGGCAGTGGCTGGACGTGTCGAAGTGATGTATGCGCGAATGCGTTTCAATTTAGGCAAATGATAAAGTTAATTAAAAAAAAAACATAAAAAATAATACGGAAGACAATCGATTTTGAAAAAACAAGATTATATTGCACATTAGCTCCCACAAGTTTAATAAAAAAAAATAAAGAAAATATATTTATCAATCTGTGTGGTAAAAAATAGTTATTTTCGTCAATACATAAAAACATTAAGCGCTCGTATCTGTAATGATATAAGTGAATATTACTATTCAACCAATGCGATATAATGAACGTATCAAATCATTCTGGAGTCCAATTTTATACAAATAAATGCATCGAATATGGTCACTCTCTGCCCGTACTTGACTCCACTATGACCTTAAACAAATCAACACACGCTACTCTCGTCCAAAACACGTCCCTTACATCTAAATATAACTGAGCATAAAGTACAATAGACGTACGGGTAGGCCTAACAACTATCTAATTAACGAGTGGACTCACGGGCCGGCACTCGTGTATTCGGCTAAAAATAATTTACAATATCGTATATACCGACTTAGGAGTGATAACCTGCTAAATCCGTGTTGTTTATGTACTGATACATTTTAATTTTCGAAAATGTAAAATAAAAACAGCAAAATTGACCTATTGATATTTCAAATAGTAGATAAAGAAATCCTTAAGACCTTCTGATAATATATACTCATAGTTTAGTCTATTAGCAGGTACACACTCAAAGTCGCCGCCGACATATGAATGGGTACTCTTTATTCTTATTATATATTAGCACTCGCACGTCGGGTGTCAGCGCGGCGTCGGCAGCCGCTCGGGGCGGTGGTGGCGATGGCGGCGCGGGTGGCGGGAGCGGCGCGGGGGCGAACGGCCTCACCGCCACTCCGATATGGCCGCCACGGTCGTGCTGGGCTGGCCCGCAGCGCCGGCGGCAGCTGTGCAATAAATAACATTCATTTTAATATACAATTACTAACTATATTAAAAAAGATTTATAAACACAATGCAATGCTATTATGAATTTAATTTTTATATAAAAAGAAAAACCTGTCAACTGCTACCCTACCTTCATACCTATAGACATCTAACATTTCAAATTAACCTTATTTAAGCCACTTCACACATTTAAATATTTAAAAGAGACAATATATGGAATGTATTGATATGAAAACACTATTAATTCTGAAATGATAAGAATAGCAATACTAATGAATCTTTAGAATTAATTTTAATAAAGTAATGCATGTTGTTATTATTACTAGCCTGAACACTTTGCCCCCAATATAATATTTTTTATTAATATTAAGCTCTTTCCGTTCCCATTTCGAATCTAAATTATTTAAAACCGGACAACTCTAAACGATATGACCTGCATACATTATAAATACGTACGACGAACAGTCACTGTTATATTGTGAAATTAACACATATTTTTAAATGTATATAAATACTGACTGTTTTCTTGTTCCTGGTTTTGGTCGTGACGTCTTAAGGTGCGGTCGTTAGTCGGATTCACGTAGACGCGAGGAAATCCTATGAAAGAATATTGTTGTTAAATGCTAGGACATTATGATAAACGTGTCAAGGGCGTTTGTATATATGTAGGCAATAATAATGTATGAAATGCTAAATATATTAATAACCATAAACCGTAAAATTCATAGGAGTTAGTCAGTTGCCAGGGTTTCTTGTTAGATATTATGAAAGATAGAAATATGATGACATTGAAAATTGTGTCCCAACCACCCCAGCAGTTTCAGGTTTAATTCACTATCATAAAAAAAACTAAATAGAATAAATCTAGAAAAACTACAAATATAATACCCTATAACTTATATTAAAATTATGCTTATTCGCTTACATTTAATTCCTACAGTACATTTTGGCAGTTGTAGAACAATAACAAAAAATAATTAAATTAATAATCATAAAATACAATACATTTAAATAATTAAAAAAAATAATAGATATATAACTTAGATCTATATACACACATATATATACATAAATACAATTTAGAAGACATACCGAATTTGAGCATATTCCAATCATAGACAAAGTCATATGTGAAGCCTTGTCTGTGGAAGAGAGCGCGGAATAGCTGACGCAGGTGGCCGTAGTCGGGCCTCTCCTCGAAACGCAGTCGCCGGCAGTACTTGAGGTACAGCTGGAACTCGATTGGGTGGTTCTGAAATTGTTTATTTATAAATCTTTACAAAAATATTAGTTTTAGTTTAAATAAAAGTTTGAGGCCAGTTTTGGCGCAGCGGCACATAGTGTGACTGGTTGTGGGTTTGATCCCTACTCGAGGTAAAAAGCTGGTACACTTCTATATCACTTTAGTATCAGTCACTTCTCTCAAGAACTTATAGACATACCAAGCAGAAATTTAAATTAAATACCCGGCCGCGCCCACATGCTTATATTTGTTAACTTTTATAAATTGTATCGCATTTGGCGAGTCATTCAAAACATTGAGGCCCAATATGCTGGTAAAGGGTGCGGAGAGGCGGAAACTGATACGATAAATGGGCTTTTAGTGGTTGACGCGCAAATTTGTCTTCTTGTGGTTGAATTGAACCAAGTTCCTTTCATCCCATGAGGAAACATTTCCGTGGAATACTTTAACTGAAGACACGATCTTATTTCGGCACTGGTCGACGTTTTCCCGAGAAAGATGAACGGCCAGAGTAAACAGCGACCATTTTGCATCATCATCATCTACATACCAATGAATGCTAGAATCATCTAACATATCATTTATATGCAGAAGAAATAGCGTAGGGGACGGCATGCAGTCTTGAGGAACGCCAGCATTTACGTTCATGAATTCGGAGCAAAATCCGTCGACAGCGACCTTGATGCTATGCAGTGAGTAAGCTGGCGGTCCACTTGCATAAATTATCGGGAAGCCGGTAGGATAGAAGTTTTGCAAGGAGCGCCTCATGCCAAAGTCGATCAATGGCCTACACTATGTCCAAGTTAACTGCCAGGCCCTCTCTTGCTTTCGATAGCCGCAGCCCAGCGCTGGGATAGGTAAGCCAGAAGATCATCGGTCAAGAGACCATAGCGGAAGCCAAAGTCGCCATGACCGTCAAGGTCCAAGATCAATCAATCGGTGGTCCTCCAGATAAACCAAGACTTTCACTTTCAAGCAGGGAGGTGAGAGCAAAAGCCGTGTAGTGAGATGGATCGGAACCATCGCCTTTCTTCGCGATTGGGTGGATAAGAATGCTCTTCCACGAATCTGGGACTATGCCGATCGAGTAAGAGTACCGAAACAAACGCGTTAGCATCGGTCAGCTCAGGAGAACATGAACTGCAGCTGCATGCACGTGAACAGATGTCCAAAGAAGACAGAGCTGTCCTAACAAATTCAAGGCACTGCGTGTTGAGAAACGAAATGTAACGCCGTACTTTGCCTTGTTACCAGAGCGAAGGAAATAAAATATTTAAAAATAATAATTCCCCCCACTCACACAACCCACAATTATCTCGTTTACAGTCACACGTTTGTGTCACTGTGCCACTTCAGCCTCGAATTCTATTTTTTTTAACTTGATATATTCTTAATGGTATTTAATTTTCATTTTATTGCTTCTACTTTTAGTGAGTCATGGACAAACCGCATGCTCTACATGATCGTAAAATTAGATCCATTTCAAGTACAGTCAATCTGGGTAACTTTGATTCTTCAGGTAACATAGACTGTGGGACCTCGAACTAATTTCGACAATTTTTCCGTATGAACAATACTATTGACAATTTTTATTTGACATATTTATTTTAAAAACGGAAAGGAACTTTCGACTGAGAAGACAAAGAAAACACAATTTGATTTGTTTTAGGGGTGTCTGGCAAAGGACAACGTCATTCCATAGACATATTTCCTAGAAAATATTTAAAAAGTTGCACTTTATAATTTAACGAAAGCTAGGTACTATTTTTTGCATTTTAGTTATCTAATAACTGCCTAAGTGACTACCACCCAAGGTCCATATTCCTTAATAGTACATATCTGTGTTGGGTGTAACGCAAACAGCTCTACGAAATAACAAAGGTAAAATAAAAACTGTATACTTATACTGTATACTATTGGCTCTGTCTTTATAAGACTTACACCATACTATTATATAGCCTTCAGCACGCTTGAGAAATGCAGCTTTCATATAAATTTAGTACAAGTAGTACCAGATTCTTAGCATTTAAACATTTAAACAAACTCTTCCTTTTTATTATATTAGTATAGATATAGCTTTATCTTGCAAATAGCAAGGTATGCAAAATTGAACCTGGAAACGTAATGTTAAGATACTCTATCCGCATTAAGACACTTTCCATTCCCCATTTACTGTAGTATAAGTAAACTTCATGATTTACAAGTTATGATTAATTAACTTATTACCAGAGTGTAATAAGTTAATTAATCATAAAATTAAATTGAAATAAATTATTTAAATTAAAATAATGTATTTCTCCCTGTGGGATTCCAATTCATAACCATTGCATCTCCAATCAAACCCTGTACCGAAATAGCCTTGAATCATTCTACATATTTTCCTCATCATTCTACAAATCTACATCATTCTACATATTTTCCTTTTATGAGGCCGTCTTGCCACAGGGGTACAAGTGCAACTGTCAAGATAATGGCTGTGGGTTCGATTCCCACTCAGGGTTATGAAATAGGAAACATAAAAAATATTAGTAATATTTCCCTCATAATTATTTTCTTTTAGGTCATGAAATTAAAAAAGGTACAATCTACTCACTTTGCACAGTTCGTCAAATGGTGTGGATAGTTTCTTCTCAGATATTCTCTCATACTTCTGCCGTTTGGTCGCAGCTTTAAGTCCCTGCCAGGGCAAGCTCCCTCGGTTGAAATACATTAAGACATATCCAAGTGACTCTAGGTCGTCGCGTCGCGATTGCTCAATTCCTAAGTGAGTGTTAATTGATGCATATCTCGCTGTGCCTATAATTTAAATTATTTATAATTAATTTCATGGGCGTATCCAGAGATTTCTTGGTCTTTTGGAAAGAGAGTTGTAGTTAAATTTCTGGGTTGGGCGAAGGACATTTCTGGAGACCGGACCAGCCAAACCCCATACTATTACACCCACGGTAAGTTCTCTTTTCAGAGACGGAATATTGGATGGATTGGGATGGAGAAGAATTGCAGTGCGAGGAAATGAAAATATTAAATATCCCATTCCTCATTAAATCGAACCCATAACCGTCGCGTTTACAACCGCAAGCTTGTGCAACTGTGTCACAACAGCCTAATTACTACTACTTTGTAACATAATATACTGAGTAGATAAAATTAATTATAATCCATGAAGAAAATTAAGAGTAAAATGAAGGTGGAATTAGCATATCAAGTTCAGATTACAATTGTTACTAAATTATGTAAAATTCTCAGGACCTTTTTGTTTTTGTATTGTCCTTAGTTGATTCACAAGTTTTGTGACTCAACAATAAATTCCTAAGTATATTCAATTCTGATAAATACAATAACAATGAGTAAATTGTGGCAAAACACAAGAGCAGTATAGTGTGGTCAACATAGAAGTGGTGGCTTAGCTTAGATGGATATGCAGACTGTCTTGTAGAATGTTTCTTAATTTTGAAATTTGATGACTTCTCTGAGTGGATAATCCACAAAAGTTTATGAAGTCTAACCTCATAGCGACCACACCTTAAGAGAATTAACATCTACAATAGATATTTCAACAAGCGACACAACACTAACTAGAACAATAGAAATCTTTGTATGTGTATCATTATACTCTTTTTTTAAATCTAATCACTACACACACTCACTTGATCTTACTCTTTTTCTGTTTGTTATTTCAAATTAATTTAACTATCATATATGATTAACTCTAAAATTAAGACTAAGAAATGGTTAAATAAGATTTTCTTTTTTTTAAATTTTTATATTCATTTTGTTTGGTATTGATTATTATTGTTTATTCTCATCAATATATATTTTAGAATTACTTCGACTAGATATTTATTAGCCAGTATCTACTTGTATTATGAATAAAGTACACAATGATTCTAAATCAAAATCTTATCACTTAGTGGGGTTGTGGGTTACATATACATATGACTTAATTCTTTGCTTTCTTCACTCTGGTAACAATACAAAACATAGTATCGAGTCCCAAACCCCAAACTCAATATACAAATTAGGCAGAAAGTGGAAAACTAGATTCCCTCAGTCTACACTGCTATGGATTACATTGGAAAGTAACAAAAAAATCACTTGTAAAGCATATTAACATTTCGCAGATTATACTCACCTGTCAAGTTTTTATTTTCTCTGTATGGGATATGTTGATTGGTGCGAGGATCTTTGTACTTCTTTGCTAATCCAAAATCTATTATATATACTAAATTTCCCCTTTTACCAAGTCCCATTAAAAAGTTGTCTGGTTTGATATCCCTAAAACATTATAAAAAAATATTGATTATATACTACTGTTAGAAAAAAGCATTATAAATTAAACATTTTGAATAAAAAAACTTGAAAAGAGTAGAATTTTAGTACACGGTTACTATGCGGTTTTTGGTATGTTTACTAAAAATCTATTCAAGGTCAAATGTAAAACTTTTCATTTTTTACCTATGAACATATAAAAAAAATAAGTAAGTTATACAATCATCTTTTTTCTTTTTTTTTCTATGAATTTCACTACAATTTAAAAAACTTACTTGACCAACCTATATACACACATAATCAACTACATAGCATAATAGGAATTCACGAAAATACTAAGGCTATAAATATAATATTAAATTATTATGAAAATCAAGTCATTAACAATTGTCTAATATAGACTAGCGAGTGTAAAATTTTATTGGTTAGTTCTTATCTATAACCTATAGCATGACCTGCATTAATTGTAAATAAGAAATGCTGTGATCATTTTATCAATGTATATGTCACAGAAGGACAATTTTGTGCTCAGTTAAGTTAGAATATGATACTGACCTGACCAACCACATTTCAAAGATGGTTCATGATGAGCTTCGCAATATATATGAGAATACACTGTTCACTGTTTTTTTTTGTACAACATTTCATTCACATATATTTTGTAAGTTTCATACTATATCCCAAATTTTGTAAGGTAGACAGAAAAATTTAGTGTCAAGACACTCCAATTACCACCCGAATTCTAGACATTATAAGTTGTATGAGAAAACTCAATGGCACACCGCTTAACCAGGATGAAAATATAAAAATAGTCCACTGACTATTGACTTGACTTCAATAGAGTAAAAACTCGACAAAAACATACCTATGTATGAAGCTCCTATAGTGTATATCCTCAATGCGATTAATAAGCTGATCTGCAAGGATGAGTACAGTCTTGAGAGAGAAACGGCGTGAACAAAAGTTAAAGAGATCTTCTAAAGAGGGACCCAATAACTCCATTACCATAACATTGTAATCTCCTTCAGTACCGCACCATTTTATTGCTGGTATACCAACTGTTAAAAAATAAAATGTTAATGTTTTTTATATTTTTTTTAGTTTTATACAGTATCTCACATACAGCAGGATAGGCAACGAGAAGCTAATGTTGATACTCTATTCTCTACTTGCTCTTCATATTTTGATATTAGTGGCAGAATTCAAAGTCATGGTTTTGTCTCTAACAGAGTGTGTAGATGAAAATACTTCATTCCCCTGAGTGAGACTGAACCAGCGTCACCAGATGTCACGATTTCGGCGGGACGTCCCGATTTTTAGCATAAAAATGACATATCCCGATCGGGACAGGCTTTGTCCCGCTTTTTACGGATTATTCCAAACATATTATTCCTTTTTTTTATTTCATTCAAATTTTAATTACTTACTAATAATTTCATAGAAATACAAATAACTATACCTACTTATAAGTTAAGTACAATTCTGAATACTTAACTCCCTTATGTTATATATGTAAGTTTTTTATCAACCAAAACAATATAATTTTATGACGTTTTTTCTCTAAAAAAACTGGACAGACGCAAGTCGGGCTCGCTCACCGAGGGTTCCATAAAAAAATTAAATTTGCAGCTTTTTATGAAATTCTGGGTTAGAGCCAGCCTTTCATCTGATACCTCACTTGAGCTAGCGGCTTTTATACCAAATTTTGCCCCACTTTTAAGGTAATTTTATTAAGATTTAAGGTTAAGTTCTAGGATGTAGTTTTCAGATTTTTTCCTGAGCTAGTACTATCTGTAGATGTTAGCTACTTAATTTCATAATTCTAGGTTATTCAGAAATATCCTATTAATTTTGATAACGTTTACAGTGTCAAAATACCTGTTTTTTGCTATTTAAGGCTATTATTTTTTAGGATTTAACAACAAATGTATACTTTTCAAATTTTATCCTGAACAAGTACTGTCTTGACAGATAGACAAACAACAAAATGATCTTATCATTTATTCACCTTAAAAGATACAGAACCCTAATATTCTGATCCTTTAATTTTTATGTTCTGCTTTTGGTGAAAGAATCCCACTTTTTTACAGAAAATGTACATCATATAAAACATCCCGCTTCTCACCGAGCGAAATTCTGGCAACACTGGACTGAACCCACAACTGTCTTGTTAATTGTTGCACACTGCATTTATGGCACTATAGTCCCACATCCAAATATTAATATTCATAAAAGGCATAGCACTGTGTCTTAATATACATCAAAATTATGGGAAACAAAATTCAATTACAAATATAAATGTTAGATTTACTTACTTCCTCCTTGCATTAATTTATAAAATTTGCTTTCTATGTGTAACTGTGGATGTCTAGTTTTTTTACATTCTAACTTAATGGCAACTTCCTTTTTTGTTACTATATCTGTGCCTGAAAATAAAATATTATGACACTTTATATAAAAACATCTTGTACATTGATATTATAAACAATTCAACAATAAACAATGTCTAAAAAGATAATAATTGGAGACATTTTTAATAACAAAACTATATATTCTATAAAATATAACTACTAAAAGTATAGTTTTATAAAATTTCTTAGGTTACAAGTTAAATACCCCGAAGTTATCTTAACTATTAACATTGAAAATTTCTAATATTTCAATATTCGAAATAAACGACAAGCTGATAAATATTATTAATCAGGTTAAAGATTTTTGGTTCTAATAAATTAATCCACACTCATACTTTAATTGATCATATCTATCATTACACAGAAGAAGCCCAGAAAGTCACATGTTATCATTCACTACATGTAATAAAAATAACATCCTTATGAGGTTAAAATATACGAAGAATCATTGTCATCTAAGGAGCTTGAACCATGAAAGGAATTGCAGCTATTTCGAAAGAAAAAAGTGCAGCTGTCCTCCAATAGTAACCATCTTTCTTTGTTTACAACAAATTCATTTTCAGCTTACCTAGATAAATGTCTCCAAAGGATCCCGAACCTATCTTACGGCCCAGTCGGTATTTGTTACCGACGCGAAGCTCCATTTTATGTTTTGTAAGAGACGAAACTACTGTAATATTACTGACCACCAATTCATTACAGGACGGCCATATTTGCGATAGACGCAGATCTTTATTAAATTGAACTCGTTAAAAGTTCCAAAATATATATAAAATTTTAAGGTTTTCGTAATCAATTTCTGTTTATCTAAAAATCGTTAATTGTTATGTGTGGCAGCTTTCTTTCACAAAATAATATTTAACAAAATTATAAATTTTTCACACACGCATCTAAGAGGAATTTTTGTATCTCAAGTCTCAACTTAATCTCATACTCATTCTCTAGTATTTTCTCATTCACAGATTATATTAAAATAAATGTCCATTCAGTCATTCATTCATTATTGATGCGATCTGAATTAATAGCTTAGACGATCCGTAGCAGTATAATAAAAATATAAAAAAATATATATTTATATGTTATAATTACATATTGTCATACTGAATTACTAAGCTTTATATTTAATATATTTACGTATATATTATTCATCAAACTAAAATACATGAAGGTTAGGTGACTTATGGGTATTTTAAAATGCATTATAAACATTAGTATTAAAATAATGTTAAATATTTTTAAATTTTGACGAAGTGATAGTTCTCAACTGGCATGCCCGAAGTGCCATTAATTAAGAACTGAACTAAATATTTTTTAAAAAAAATATTGATATAACATTGTCACAGCTACGTCTGTAATTTCATAATAATTAATTAATTAATCTTTTCTCACTTTTAACAACTCGAATGGTTATGATTCTGAATTCGAACTGTTCTCGAGATAGTTCGATTTTACTTATACGAGTATATGATTTTAAAAACATAGGTGAGGATGATAAGAATTGTATTTTATTATAAATATTATCTTTACAGGTGTAACAAATAATATATGTGCGATCTTTAATTCAGTTCTAGTTCATGATATAACCTACTTTATACTTATTCCAGTTGACTCATGGATGAGTAGCTCGAGTTATCCGATTTTAGAACCATTGTTATGTTTTGTACATTTCGGAACGAATTGCTTGACATAAAAAAATCTCATTTGTTAAATAATATTTTTTAGATTTGAAATTACATTCCGAATAAAACATATTCTGTTACGGTACCATACCTAAATTATTAATAAAAAAGGATCATCAAGGTCATCAAGGATGACTTTATCTATTTATTTATTGATTCCCTTTTAATGGGGTGGATAGAAAGTTTTAAACATTATGCTCCATTTTATAATGTTAATAACCTTTAAATATAAAAATTAAAATATAATAAATCTATAGGGAAGTATGAGTATACCACAAAAAAATCCTTTACAATTCTATATTTGTTGTTAATTTTATATGGAGTGAACACATAGATTATTTACCTATAATCTAGATAGCTTCGGCGCCTCGGCACCTCGTTTACGCGAGCCTTATTCGCCTGTTCGGTTTCATTCTATCAAA
>DWGR01002129.1:0-14333 GCA_018247715.1 Heliconius burneyi
TGCTATACACTTGAAACTTGGTACAGATGTTCGGGAAGAGTGTACCAACATAACAAAATAAAAAAATCGATAATCGAAAGTACGTTGCCCGCCAAATTTGAAAAGTCACCTTACTTTTTGAACACACATACTTTTAAAATATCTCAATGGGATTAGATTATGTAGATTAGATTCCCCATCGTTGGATTTCTTTTTAACCAACCTCAAAAAAGAGGATGTTCTCATTTTCAACTGATTTAAAAAAAGGGAGAGGTTCTCAATTCGCCTGAATATTTTTTATGTATGTTCTTGTCAATATACCAAAATGTTAGTTTGCATGTTGTGTTTGCATCTAAGTTTTACATAGGAAAACCACTACCAGTCGTTGACAACCACTACCACCACCACCACTCGTTTAAGAAGCATCCTTTTAAGGTCTACTCATCACTTAAAATTCTAAATAATTTCAAAATATAATATCAAAATTGTTTTTACAACGATTTTATTATTTTGAAGTCGGTATCAAGTAAAACAAACAGGCTTAGACACCGACTTAAAAATTATAAAATCTTTGTAAAAATATTTTATTACTTTTTAGTTCGTTGTTAGAAGTCTTTTTTTTCTTTTTGTTAAAAATTAATTTATTACCAATTTGATATGTATAAAAATCGCGAAAACCAAAATCTTCTTTAAAAAAAATAAAAATATAACACAAAGAAGTTATCTCACAGATAAATGATGCGGATCGACGTGCGGCGAGTCGCGCAGGAGGTCGTGCAGCGCGCGCAGGTCGTGGTCCGCCTTCACCCAGTCGCCGGCCAGCACGTGCTGCCTGAATGTCGCGGCGGCGGGGTGCTCCAGATGAAGGCCGGACTCCTCCATGAGGAGGGCCGCGCTACGCCTGGAAATCAATATTTTACTTGTTACTATAACCTAAGATATATAGCGAGTACGCTTTACGTGCGATATCGCCCGCATAGTCAAACAAAAACTAACCCGACACTTCTAACCCTTGCATTTTTTTCCATCTCCTCAAAATACATCTTAGCAAATGATTAAAAATTGCATTCTTTAGAAGGGCGTTTAGTCAGACGCTGCCACTGCGGCACGACGGTCTAAGTTAAGTGCAATTATTTAACATACTTAAATAACTTGTAATAGTCTAAGTGTTGCCGTCACACTGAAGATATTTTGAAATATTAAATAATTATTTATTTTTCTTTCAAGACTCAGTTGAGTAACATATGAATTTATTAGATAATTGTATACAAGAGGTGATCCTAAAGTAATTATAGTCGGTTATTGCCAGTATACATAGAAAACCAAAAAATATTTATTTCTTGCTTATAAAGCCACTACTTCGGCCTAAAAATCGTGGTCTATTTGACCACGATTTTCGGGAGGTGCATTTTTTGAATACGGACCGTCGAAGAGATAATGTCCAAATGGAGAAAAACTAAATTAGAGCAGTCATCAAGTACCTGTGTTTTAAAAAAATGTCTACCAAGGACATACATAGCGACTTGGTGAAAACATTGGGGGATTCTGCGCCACCTTATTCCACTGTTTAGGTTGGGTAGAACATCTACTGAAGACGGACATCGCGAAGGACGCCCATTCAAGTCCTCCACTGAAGACAACGTTAAAAAAGTTGAAGATGTTGTATTGGCAGACCGCAGTGACCATCAGGCATGTAGCTGAGGTCACAGGGATCTCATATGGTAGCGTTCAAAGGGTCCTAGTAAACGAATTGCATATGAAAAAGATCTCCGCGCGTTGGGTACCGAGAATGTTAACCGACGAACTAAAGAAAAAACGAGTCGACATTTCAAGGGCGAATCTCGAAAAGTTGAAGCAGATCAAGAATTTTTTTTGTCACGTTTCGTAACCATGAACAAGACCCAGGTCTCATTCACATTTATCCTGAAACAAAACAACAATCGATGAATTGGAAGAGAGCCTCCTCACCGACGCACAGTGCTATAAAACATACATTGCTTGGAAAATTTACCTCTTAAGGACTGTCATCGGATCTTATTATTTCATTGTTTATTATAATATTGTTTAGATTTAGCATCAATCCCAATTTCCAATTCAGAGAACTTAAAATTATTTATTAGTGATGAAACTTCAGCTATTGTGAAAATTATAGATTATAGCACTGTGCGACGCCGACGAAATTCGAATGGTCAAGTTCGGCTGGAAAGGTTATGGCGTCCGTTTTTGGGGACACTGAAGGAAGAATTATGGTGGAATACCTGGGAAGAGGAGCCACCATTATGGGCTCTTATTATACAGACGGATATACCTACATACATACCTATTTCCAAGTAGGCCTCAACATTCTTTTTCTCTCTTAGTAATGAGAAAATGAAATTTATTATTTCGTTAAGAATATTGAAAAATCATTTACACTGGTATTAAGAAAGAATGTTTTTTTCATTATATGAAACTTAAGCTATTTTGACCATTTTAAAACTTTAGTTTGGAATAATTGTTTTTTTTTATTATATTTATTTACATAATGCATTAATACAAAGATTACAAATGCAAGGTGCAATCATAAACTCAATTAAAGTTTTATCGTGCACCAGCGTCCTTAAACATTTATATGAGTAAAAAGGTCTAGTTTAGTTTATACTTTATTGCACACAAAATTTCAAGGAAAAGAAAATACAATTAACACAGAAAAGAAATAAATAAAAACAAGTATGCAAAGGCGGCCTTATTGCTTCAAGCATCTCTTACAGGCAACCTTTGATAAAAACAAAGGATTTAATTAATATATGAAAAGAGAAGAGTGGAATAACGTTAAGTGCAGAAAACAAACAAAAGAAAAAAAAGATAATACTAAGTAAACATATAATATACTTATGATATATACAAAAATACATAAGCTCATACACAATAAACAAATACATGCATGTAAACAATACTACTTATAATATAAATAAATACTTATACAAACCAATACTATGCCAACCACCAATATATATACAATATTACATATATTAATATAAATAACAGATACAAGAGTCTACAAATTTTCTAAAGTAAAAAGATACTGTTTTAGACGTCTTTTAAAAAGGTTAAGTGACATTGAATGTCGCACTTCAGTAGGAAGTGCATTCCAGAGAATAGCAACTTATTACTATAATGACTCAATTTAGCTAAAAAAACATAAGACATTTTTTGTAGATCATTTAATTTCCACATATTGGTTTTTTATACCGATACTACTAGTTTAATCGCAAATCTAATGAAAAAAAAACCTCCTTGTATGAGAAAACGAAAATTGCGATGAGACACCTCTTATTATGTAAATTAATTTTTACAAAAAGAAAAACCGACTTCAAATAACGAACTCATGGACTATATGTATGATTCTCCACAAATATTTTTTAAACGAAAGCTATATTCGAGAGTAAAATGTTTTAGATTCCAACTTAGGAAACAGTCAGTCAAACAAAATTACATCAAAATGGATTCATTAGTTTTTGAAGTAAACGTATCCCCACACTTCTGGAGGGGATATATAACATATTATAGGTACTATATAGGGCTACTTAAACAGTTGATTGCTTCAAGACTGCCTAATTTGAATATCGTTTGTGAAGAAATCCAAGACATCTCCCGCATTTGAAGGCTATTTTTGTAAAACCCTTTAGAAAAAGTCTGTAAAATATACGTTATACAGGTGTATAAAACGAGCTCGGCGAGAGCAATAACCGATGCGAGACGCAGACGTGCGTTGCACCGATTGTTGACACACCGCAAGATGGCCAAACGACGAATAAGATATTTTTGTTCCTCTATTGTGGCAGCTTCATGAGTATGCTACTAAATGTAGAAAAACTATTATTTCATTTTACACAAACAAATATCATTCAAAATTGCGATAGATTTACGCCAAATGCAGTGGAACAGCGTCTGACTGTACACATGATAATTATAAGAACATAGACTTGTTTTTCAAATTAATAGTAAAATCCGACACCTTTTTTTATTAAACAGTAATGTATAGTATAGTAAATCGGTCTAATCTATAATATATATCAATTGTATAATATTTAAAGTCCCCAGGGACTACTGGTTCAAATTAAAATTATTTTTGTTAGACAATCCATGTCTTTGGATGTGTCGCATTTCTTGTGGAGCAATATTATATTTAAATGTATTTTTTTTATTTTTAGGAACCTTGCCAAACTGTCTACAAGGAGTGAAACAAAGTGATATGGGAGTGAAAGTAGGACGACTTTAATGTGAATTGCTTTACGCAGATAATGCAGTGCTCATTGCATCATCATGACCGTAGCATTTGGCGCTCCGTTCTCTCTGACTACCCCGCAAGGGATAAAGCGTGAGGTATTGAATAAACCAAACTTGTAACCATCCCTATGTTTACAAACATGATGATTTTTCCAGTTTTAAGAACCTCCGTTGTTTTATTATTATTTGGTGTCTTCGCCGGGGATTTGTTGTATTTTATCTTTTTTATTGCTAGCTGTACTTCGTAGCGGCTTATTGGAGAAATATAGTCAGGGCATAAGTAGTTATCGAAGTCGAGTTTGCAGGTGGTTCCGGTACTATTGTTACTATTTTGCATTTGTACTTTTATATTTTTAAAAGTTTGTGCTAATTTCTAGTAAAGCCAATATGCTTTAGTATTTGTTTCCTGCACTGTCTTCATAACTGGTAATCCAATGTTTACCAGTACAAACTCCTTGTTTGGCTACTCGTAATGAGGTATTTCTTTCCAAAGCATTTTGGTATAATTTAAGGTCATATTTTCTTACATCTTGTCTAATATATCTTTTCAGTTCCCTGTCCTTATGTCTCAAGTCGGGTAATATTCTCTCTGTATTTAATCTGTCATCAATAAGCTTAACCATATAATCAGACAGCTTTGTAAGTTTAGGTTTCTTTACTTTACCACTAGCTCGTTTTATACATGTTTAGATAACATCAAATTTTACTTGAACATCGTCTGTGTCAATTTCTAAGGAGCGAGACTGTTTTTGAGTTCAAATGATATTAAATTATTCTTAATTTGATATTAAGGTTTCTTTATTTTATTTTTTTTATATAGGCTGCTATTTGGCAATCTGTTTATAAAAAAAATAATCCAAGATGATAGTTGATTCTGGTCTGGTTTATTTTAGATGTGAGCTTTGACTGAAAATCTTTCTACTAGCTCTGGAATTCCCTTTCGTTTTAGCCTGCAAAATTGCAAACTTCCTGTTCCTTGTAGGCGCAGCTACAAGCCAGCTTATTCCTGTGTTTATCCAGTCGGACCTGATACTTTTTGCTATAGTGTTCTATTTCTTGTTTCACTGTTCAAATGCCGAGGTCAGATTTGATATACTTGTTACTTATGTAGAATGGGATTTGAAGCATAGACCTTATAGTTTTACTTTGGAATCTTTCGATTATTTCAATGTTGCTGTGACTGGCTGTCCCCCACAGTTGAATTCCGTATGTCCATATGGGTTTAATTACAGTTTTGTAGACTAAAAGTTTGCTATTAGTTGTGCTGATGATTGGTCATCAGGTTAAAAGACATACAACATAAAAGACGACTAATAGAAAAAATGCATCCTCCCAGTGCTCACCTATGCTGACCGCCCTCAAGATTTACCAACGTGCAATGAAGCGCAGCATCTTAGGTGTCAAATTTATGCCCAGCCCGCGCGTCTGCCGTAGTCCTAAAGTAGTGGCTTTATGCCACTGCGTTTCGCATTAGATAATGCCGGGCTCCGGGGCCCAGCCACTCCAAAAGCTGGCAACGCACCAGTAGCTCCTCTGGTGTTACGCAGTGTCGTGGGCGGCGGTGATCACTTACTATCAGGTGACCCGTACACTTGTTTGCCATGCTTTTACCATAAAAAAAATATATATATCTATTATTATTTTTCTAGAACACTGTTCTGTAAACAGTGTAAAGAAATGCAGTGTGATAATAACAAAATATTGTCAAGTGAACATTATGAATATGAAATGGTTCTGGTGTTTAAGTTTAATAATATGATTTAGTATCATTGTCAATTGAAAATAATATACCACTTCCCTGACACTAAAACATTACATAGAGCAACAAGAATACATAACTTTTAAAAATTATCTTAAATATGTCCATAATAGTAATTAAGAAAAAACTTTCAAAAATGAAAATACTACAAAATTTTGAAAAATAGAAATATTGTGGTGCAGTAGGTCAGGGTCTGACTGTGAGCATCTCCCTGTTCTGGCAAAACCATATGAATGTTTTGAAATCTAGTAGAGAGTAGAAATGGAGTGTATGAATAAACTAGACTCACCGTTCTCCTCCCCGCTTGGTAGAATTATGTATAAAGCTAAGAGAAATCTCAAATTATAATTTAATTTGAGCAATTATTACAAAATCCAACTTTATAAAATTATATTGCAATAGCAACAGCTTCATATTTTCCTTTTTTTATCATCTCACTTATAAAATGGCTATGTAGAATGGACATGCCAATTTCTAAAGCCACACAATCTATCTATGGTCAGATGATAATGTCAGGCAATTAGATCCTTTGTATATTATATTCAATTGTATACATATTTATATTAAAATCTTAGTTCATTACTTTAATATTAAATAATAATAACTTAAGATTTTTAAAGTATTATTTCATTTATAGAAAGCTTTTTTCTGAAGGTTCTTATGTGGTCCAATAACATACTTTGTACAGTAATTTACTTTTGTTATTTATGTAAGAAATAGAAAATACAACTGAAAAATAAACTTCTTTTTTGTTGAATCACATACCAGACAAAGGACAGTAATAATCAATTATATTTTATCTTCAATTGATAAACACTTCTTCATTATTATAGAAACAATATAAACAAATAAAACATATTAAACATGCCAACAAGCAACATTAATGTTTTTTTATATTAATTAATTGTATTGTATCTATGTCTTTATATGGTATTTATACAAAATAAAGATGGACAAAATACAGCTACTATTTATTAACAATAGATTTTTACAAGCATATGTAAACAAACAAAGGATTATGAACAAATGTGTACTCACTCCAGTCCAATGGAGAGCAGATGCTGCCCAATGAGTCGGACTATCTCCTGGTCGGTCTGCCCCATGCGGAGGCCGGGGGCCAGGTCCCCGTTGCGGGCGTCACCGTTTAGGTGCGCCCCGTTGGCCGGCGGCTGGTGCATGGTCGGCTCCGGCGACAGCCTGCGCGTCCGCTTGCGCGGCGGCCGTTGGCCCTCGTCCCCCGAGTCACTGGAGGCCAGGCTGGCCCGCTGCGCTGCCCCCGTCACCAGCCCCGCCGCATCGGCCGAGTCGCGGCGTGACGTCACGCCCGCCGCCGCCCGCGCTCAATGAACCATCGAACCTTTGTTCGTCGCTAAACGTTTCGTGTCAATTTCCACACAACCTCGTCTCTGACTTTTATTTATATTCGGTTTATATAAAGACACTTTTGTTAGAGAATGTGCTGAGTTCGCGCGCGTCCGCAGCGTACACAAAAATCAGCTGAAAATGATACGACAGCTGTCTATGTCGCTGTCCGCTGTGTTAACATCGCCCTCCTTTCCGTTTCAAGTGACGTTCGAGTGTCGTGTATAATTATACAATTATACATATAACTATAAATATATACCGCTCGCGCTACCGAAATCGAATGAAATCGTATGCAACAGTGCAATATAAATGACCTCAATGCATAAAAATCTAAATATCAATGTCAGCAGTAGGCTTGTGTCGATCGGTCAATCTCTGTGATTGATATTGATCTCGATCAGTTGCGACAATGAACCGGTTCATATGATTCCTTCATTCGAATGATTGGATTAATGGCTTTAGGAAGCGACTCGCGCTTTGCTTGGGCTGACTTTTTTTTCATTACACTTGGTCCGTAACCTTTATTATTTTCTTATCATAATTATTAGTTACATTACTCTTTTTATACATACATTTAATACTCATTATTAGAAAATATTATTTTTCACTTAACATTGTTCTATAAAATTTCACTTAGTTATAAGAGTAAGCGAGGATTTATATAATAATTTATCAATATAATACGATATAGAGTCAATTTTATACTTTGATTTGATGGATTGTAGTATTTGGTTATAGTGATCATTGTATTTGGTCTTGATTTACTGATTAATAAACGTATTAAGGTTTTTATCTATCACTTAATATTTTTTGTTTTATAGTAATATGAAACTTTTGTACTTTTCATATCACATTTTCATAGCAGACATTGCCGTCTGTTTAGAATCGTTTGATGCTAATATTTTATCCAAAAAGACTTACAAATTAATGTCAATAATAAAGATTTCTAATAAATGAATTAGAATTAAAATCAGCTTCACGCTGTATCCCGCACTCACCAGCGTACGCAGAGGGTAGGTTCCCTCTGTGTTAAGACACACCGTTCTCTTCTTTTTGACAAATTCTGGAGGTATTGCAAGTTGACTGGCAGAACTAAATGCTACCCGATCTCGACATTAAATATAGATAATTACTCGAATTAAATACAAATAATTACTGATGAGTTCCAAATTTTGTAATATAAATATATCATAATAGTTACTCATAGTCGTTGTTGTGTTTTAGTATTAGTTTGTCATATCCATTTCTTAAAACCATATTTGTACCCAGCGCCTGCACCGAAAGGTTAACGGATCGAAATGTCAATATTTGAGACCGAGATTGAGAAACCACAGCGGTCAATCATCGATCTCGTATTGAATTTCGATCATTTGTTTGAATTTGGTCATCAGTCTATACACGATTCATGATTGGTTGTATATGATCATTGATTGCTGATCATGTGATCTGGTCATTTCGTTCGTAGTGACACAATTAATCACGCGGTTCTCGTGATTGTAATTATTTGCTTCGATCAATCATGATCGACACAAGCCTATTAATGTCAGTTTTAACCAAACTTCTAACATTTGATTCAAATAAAAATAAAAAATATATGAATAATTTATCCCTCTGAAAAAATAATGTTAATGACTTACAACTAATAAGTACTGAATTAAAACACACACTTTGTCTATCAGTCTATTTATTGATTTATTATTACATTCTACATCTATATTTCAGACTAAGTTAGATAGTAAGTAAGTAAGTTTATATAAAAATAAATAAAATTTAAATACTTTATGGAATAAAATATTATTAATCATTATTGAAATAAAAAATATACCCCACGTTCTCTTTTAAAAATAATATACATTATGGAAAAAAATTTTTTAAGCCAATTCATGTTCCCACCATTCATATTATTAGTCTGTGACACCAGAAGCATTTACAAAGACGCCTTTTAATATACTTTTGGAAGTTTTAGATTTTTTAATTATTATTTTTAAAAAGGGTAAAAATATCGAAATTAAACAAAAATATTATAATATTATCTTTTCATTTAAATGATATCAATGATGTTTCTAGTAACACTTCAGGTACAACTTTTAAAAGTTTTTACTTATGCATAAAAATTAAAATAAGAAACTGCTTTATGAACGTTATTAGTAAAGTCAAAAATAGTAAATAGTCACCACAGAGTACATTCCAATATATAAATAGTGTTGTGGTGTAATGATAGAAAGTAGAAACTAGAACTTAGAAGTAGATTTAAGTGCAGGGCTTATTTTTATTGATTTCATGGAGCAATGGAAAAGTGTATATTAAAAATTATATTAACCATAAACTTATTTACATTACCAACCAAATTACAACTTCTTATAAACGTTAAGAATCAGGTGAGAAAATATTTTATTTGTGATATGTTTACTAAAAGAAATTACTACAATTTATGTTTTCTAAACAATTGTTAAGGGTGGCGATGTTATGCAAGAGAATATTATTGCTAATGTGTCCGAAGACACGGTGACCCTTGAGTTCTTACGATTGGACGGCGTTTACGTGTCTCAGTTAGTTGATTTCACTAATGTAAGTGTACTTCCTAATTATTTAATAAAGCTGAATTTTAATAAATATTTTAACATATACTATTTTGGAGTTAGTATACTATGACCATAATATATATATTTTTATTATATTATACTATCTTATATTTATATCAAATTATTACAGGAAGTAGAAGCAATGAAAATTGTGATACCCGGGGAAGAAGAGCTGGGTCAGACTGGCCATCAGATACTGTGTTTTTTGACTCACGCAGCTCAAGCTGACTTTATAGCCCCTGATGCTATGGCCAAACTTAGACAGGTATGTAGTGGACAAAAATTATATTAAAAAGTAGCACTAACTTAACCAATTATAATATACTTCTTATAAATATTTTATTTTTGGGACAAGAAATAAAGATAAGCTTGTGATGCCAAGTTTTTGCCTCCAAAAAGTTATCTTTTTTATGTTATCAAATCTTTTATGGGTCTGAGTATCTGTGCATAAATTTGCCATTACCAAAATTTTAAGTATCTGTAAAAAAAATTCTAACAAGTAAAAGTTTATTACACTGTTCAAGAATATTAAGAGGATAAGCATGTATGGTATTAATGTTTGTTGAATGTCATGCAGGATAGCTGCCAGCTAATGTCATAATTAAATTATACCATTGACTTTTAAAAAGAGTAACTGTTGAGTTTCTAGATGGCTCTTCTCAGCAGAACTGCCATTCAAACCGGTGGAAGCTTTTTGTTTATATATTCACTTGACAATTGAAAAGTGCTTACATTAGTCTATTTGAATTAAGAATATTTAGAATTTGAATAAGTGATAATATCATCATGTATTAGGGGAAGAAGTTATAGTATCAAGACCCTTTGTTCATTCAGTTTTCCCCAAGGGTGAAGACATTGCATGTTGAATGGTGGCACTTAATCCTGCACTTTGATCTATCAAACTAAACTATTGAACATTATTCACTTCTCTTAGAAGAAATTGAACCAACAACCATTGTGCTATGTGCCATTAGATTTTATGGAACTATAATATTTTCTCTAGAAAAATCCTGGTACAGTAAGAGTAGCTGAAGAAGACAAAGGTTGGCGTCAGACTACTGCAACAGCATGGGCGGGCCGTGCTCTACGTCTATTATCACCAGCAGCAGCCCGGCATTGTGCTCCAGCTCATGATAAGGTATATTTGAGGTCTGCTGACTTAACCAGATGGGGACCAAGGCCAGGTGTGTCTTATTGAATTTTCTATTTGTAGTTTTGAAAGAGATTCTTCTTTGTTTCATGTATCTCTCATATATATTGCTATATATGAGGGAGGTAGGTATGTTAAGTGGTAAGATAAAACTATAATATATAGGCTGTTGTGACAGAGGGACAGTTGTATGATGTGCTGTAGAACAATGCACATACATAGTACATAATAGCATGACCCAGTCAGACCAGCTGTTCAGTCAGAAAATGTTTCAACATGCCGCTATTGCTACAATTTAGAATGCATACATAACTGAAAATAATATACATAAAATAATTTTTAATAAATCTTAACAATTTTTAAAATTAAATGACATGTTTTAAAGGTGTAGAACAATCATCCTATGCATTGGAAGTGATTCCTTTTCCGGCACATGCCCTGTCTTCAGACTCAGCTGATGGCACACCAGCTGTGAATGTGTGCGTGGGAGAAACAGACCCTACAAATGCATGTATATGTAATTTGGAAGTAAGTTTTAATAATGCACGAAGTTTTTAGTAAGTTTATTAGAAAACCATATTTGTAAATTTAAATACACATTAACTTAACTTAGCCAAATAATGTAAGTAGAAAAAAAGTCCATTATTCATCCACATCCATAGGGGTAATGCTTATTAGAGGGCCCCTGTCCTCATAGGGCCTTAAAAGTACCTGTAAATAACTACAATTTCATGTGTTATAAGTTTTGATTTTCCAACAAGGTTCTAAATTTTTGTATGTCTATTACCAAGATCTTGAGCAAGCATCTTGAGTAGTGCTGACGGTTTGCTTTGTCTTGTTACTAGTTAGGATATGATAATAATTTACTTATTCATTCCTCAGTGGAAAGTCAACAAAAATCATTGATGTGTGCCAAATTGGCATTACATTTAAAATAAACATTTTAATTTCAGGTATGTGTCAACTGGTATCCCTGTGGCTTAAAGTATTGTAAAGGAAAACCTCAAGGAGGTCTTAGTTACAGGTGTGGCATCAAAACATGCCATCGCTGCTACCGCTACCACTTCTATGTCCGAAGACGAGACACTTGCCTCTACATGTGACCCCACGCTCGCCCCCCGGGCTCACTTCTGTGCCAAACTGTGCATCTAGTCGCTTTAATATTACCTTTCTTAAACTTTTATAAAACTTTACATAATGACAATAAGTTTTACTTATATTTGTAAATATTTGGTGTTTTTCAAATGAGAATAAGTAATGTTGATTTGCTTTTATTTTATTTTATTTACTACAATAATTATTATAAGCTACAGTAGACACTCCATTATCTGGCCCTCAGTTATATGGATTCGCGATTATCTGGACTATCTACCGCAATAATTATTTTACAAACTACTACAATGAAACCTAAGAAAATTTATATAATAACAAATTGTATACATTTCTTTATACATCTGAATTTTTTGATTATCCAAAAGACTGACAACAACAATTAATGGATTTTCTACTGTATTGATTTTAACTTAGATACTAATGGCATCCAGGGAACGGCTCATGTCGATTTTTTCGAAGAACAAATTGTATTTTTCTTTCCATGTCTTCATTATAAATAGCTTTACATTTTTCGTGATTTACTCGACGCCTGGTCTGCAAAGACAAGTTTATTATGTAGATAATAACAAAAACTTAGTTAAATACTATCTTATTCAATAACTCATGGATATTATTCTTATTACTTGAAAAGGTTTTTCATAATATCTGGTCAATCGGTACTGCTCCAAGATGCCCTCTTTGCCGAGAATTCTGTTAACTATTCTACAAGCACTATCTATATCGTTATTTTTCACGAACACTGTACGTGCTATGAACGTAGGGTGTCTGTTCGCCAGTAACTTTAGTGTTAAAAACATTATGATTTTTAGATAACAAGAATTAAACACTTTTTAGGTTATGTAAGTACGTTGACATGAACATGACAGTGACATTCATTAAATGACAATTTGGACAATTGTGATGACTTGACATTTGTGGTCACGTTCAATTATCTTTAAAATAATATCATAAATTACTTTCTAGCAGCTTTCCTAAAATTGTTATTTTTAATCAAAAAATATTTCTTTTTAAAACTAGTATGTAAAGCTGAAATTTTACTGTGTGCTCCAAGCTTGGAAATTATTATAAACGTTTATTAAAGCATTTTTATGAACTATTTATTTAAAAAATAGAATTAGCTAAATCGACATGTTGATCATATGTTTTTCCTGACTTTCTTTCAGTATCTTTGATGCTGTGTTTTCAAACTTTACCGTTCTAACCGCTCACTTTCCCTTCATAAATCATTTTTGCTATTCCTTCATCACCCATCCATTCGCACATTCTTCTTATTCCTAGTGGATCAGTTTACTAAAGGTTAAGTTATGGTCACGAGAGTGCTTAGGTTGCTGTCCTGAAAACAATATGTAGTCGTTGCTAGAATAAGTAGTGACTCCCAAATTGTAGTGGAAAAATACTATAGATCTTGTCCTCACTAGCTTTTCGGAATGCATTGTCAGACCAGCATTAGATTTTCTAAGTAAGGTTGATGTATATCATCCTCCAATCTTTATTGATTTTACTTTAACTTCGTAGGATATGCGGAGTCAGCTGAAGCCGAAGCCGGAGTGAGAATGAAGAAAAACGTACTCAGCTGGTTTTAGCACGTTGAACGAATGAGTGATGATAGAATGGCAAAAACTATTTATGATGGAAAAATGAGAGGGAAGAGAGGTAGGGAGAGATCTCGGATGACCTTCGAAAACACAGTATCAAAGATACTGGAGGAAGGTCACGTAGCATGAGGACCCCCAAAATGGGGATTGATGACAGTGGACGAGGCTAAAGAAGTATGTAGAGACCGTAGCGTTTGGCGCTCCGTTCTCTCTGACTACCCAGCTAGTGATGAAGGGTGAGGTTAAGTTAAGTTATTCTTCAAAATCCTTTCTCAGTGGATGTCCAAATTACGAAAATAAACATCTTTCTAACGCTTACCACAGTCAGTCGGAACATGTACTTTTATATACTCATAGATTATAAGGTCGATTATTATCTGTATGAAGATTTGCGCTATCTGTAATGACATATTTATTATTGACATTTTTTCAAAAATGATGACATATTCGATAAATTTGACTTTCAAATAAATTTATTTTTGAATGAATATTGTATATAATTTATCTGTGTTGACATCCAT
>DWGR01002130.1:0-14333 GCA_018247715.1 Heliconius burneyi
CTGGCTCGTAAAAACTTTGATAGCATGACTCTTGCATTCCTTGAGCCTCGAACATTAATGTCACATCCTTGACTGACAATTTTTTTGTCATTTTTTGTATTCCTCTGAACATAAATTTGGTTCACCACGTTCAAGTCGAACTTCAAAGATGTATTGTTCGTTTAGAAAACACTCTTCGAGCCCCCACCCTAATAACAGTGGCTTTGATCTTGGGAGCGTTTTCAAGAATACAATTTAATAAATGTTACTGTTTGTATTATGTAAATTCTCTTGTCTACTAAATGAGTAAGTAATGAAACGTCGTGGTGTTTTGGTGTAACTTTATTTGGATTACGAGTTTTTTCTCGAATCTTTTTATTTCCTTGGTAACGAAAAAAAAGGCACGGCGTTGAGTTCCGCCACTCACCACACAGAAAATGGGAAACGAACTATCTTAACACTAGATTCACAGGCAACCCTACCCTTTGGCAACGTGAAACTAAAAAAAATATAGCACATAAAACCAAATATGTATTTGTTTAACGACGTCAAGCTTTTTTTTTTTATGGTAAAAGGACAAGGCAAACGAGCGTTCGGGTCACCTGAGGGTAAGTGATCCCCGCCGCCCACGACCCCGTGCAACACCAGAGGAGTTACAGGTGCGTTGCCGGCTTTTAAGGTGGAGGTAGACGCGCTTTTTGAAGGTACCCATATCATATCGACCTGGAAACACTGCCGCGGGTAGCTTCTAGCTTCGACAATCTTACTAGAGTGAGTAAATAAAATTAATCTTCCCTTGGACTGAAATCGAACCCACAACTTTCGTGCTTACGCCATCTCAGCCTAAGTTGCCTTTGTAGATATATCTAAATATAGCATAAATCCATTTCAACGTACAGCATAAACAAGGCATGCATCACATCCACTGCTCTTTTATGTCGATATCAATACTCTTGGGTGGTCAGCTTAACGCCACTTTATATATACTAACATGTGAATTTTATGTATTTATTGGTGTTTGAAAACAATTTCCATAATTTTAGAAAATGGGATTGATACTGTAGCATATTTTGCTTACAGTTTCATATTAAATTATATTCATTTTTAATATTTAACAGCATATATAGCAGATTTCATTGTAATACGCTATAGTTTAACAGTAATTTACCCTTTTGAAGAGAAATTGCACAAAAATATGTTTTCACGTTACAAATCTTTGTCATCTAGAATAGCACCACTCCAATACAATACAAAACACTTGCTTAAATTTTGCTTAAAATAAATATTAACCCTAATATAGGTGTTTCTAGCGAAATGCTAGCCATTTTGCAATCATACCAGTATGCAATTATCAATCCACTTCACTTAGCATCGACTGTAGAAGTGAAATTACAAGATGCATAAGATTTAGCAGCTCTAGATGGGAGCGCAAAGTGGCAATCTATACACATTACAAGGTGGGGTGGTCTATCGATCTATCTGCATATAAATTGTAGAACATGCCAATCAACACTTCGTTATTTGTATATATATATATATAAGGATAAGCAAGTTTTTTTATTACTTTATTACTTTTTAGCTTCACGCTGTCATCTCGTTTCTCATTTATCCGTGAATTACCGTAATCACTTAGGAGCATTGACTTTTAGAGTTAAATTCATATATGTTTGTTATTTTGCCGATATGTTATAAATAAATTAGCTATCAAGGACTAAAAACATGACTGCAAAAAAACATGCCCAAGAGTTCTTTAGGATTAACACTTTAAAAACCATAACCCATTTAAATTTTCGACTTGTTATTTCACTACGAGAGTGTTTGTCGAAAATTGTTCGATGTTTTTATTTTAGACATTTCAAACAAATACACGGGATGAATTATATAAACGTAATTGCTTACTGTTACTTTAAAAACAAAAAGTGTAAATATTGTAAAGGAAAAATAAAGTAAAAATATTTTTTATAATTATTGTAGCCACTTTAAAACAGCTTGAAAAATTCTATTAAAAACTGTATTTCATAGAGGCACTCAAGCTTTTCAATTTCTGTACGTACATTTTATTAAAATATAATTTTGCCTTAGAAATTAATTTCTGCTTCCGTAGCATAAGCCCTACCTATAACTTTACAGAAAAGTAAATAACATATATGCAAATAAGTAAGCTTGATGACATGCTCTTTAATATTTAACCGACTTCTGTATGAAAAGGAGGTAATCAATTCAACTGTATTTTTTTATGTTTGTTACATCTGGACTTTTGACTGGGTGCACCGATTTTGATGGTTTTTTTTTATTTGAATGTGCATAACTTTCGATTTCTAATATCATTTTAAAAATAATATTTATATGGAAAAGTAAAATTTTAGCCAATTTAATAAAACAGTTACTAATAGCAATTTCTCCTATCAATATTCTTAGAAATGGTAAAACTATTTTATTTATAAGCCGATTGAAATAAATCAAACACTATATGTTAAGTGAAGCTTGCCAAAATACAATAGTGAAAAATGTAATTAAGTCTTCAATCAACTCAGATTATCGTAAACAAATGTACAGACAGACAGATAAAAAAAGAAGTTTTTTTTCCAATTACGTAATTACCAATATTTTTTTTCTTAAATATTCACCAAGAATTAGATATATATAAATATGCTTAGAGGCACACCACCACTACATACCAACCACTACGGCCCTAAAGCTAAAGTATCATTACTCCAACCACTACACAAGTGGTTAGTGGAGAGCAAGTTTGAAAGAAAAGGCCTACTTTGCTACAATAAAAGAACAGTACAATTTCGTATTGTATAAAAATAGCTGTAGACTTTTTTCTTTTAATTCTACAGAACTATTGTAAAAAGACGACCTTAAAAGACAAAAGCGTTTGATTTCTTAGGATTGTGAATGATCAAGAGATGAAATGGACTTATTTTAAAATAATATAAAATAAGTTAATATGATAAATTTGTTAATAAATAAATAAATGAAATATTGCAAGCAAATATTGGCAACAAAGAATGCTTCTATTTACACATTTATTAAATAAATTTATTTACAAAAGTAGAATTTAATTTTAAAATCAAATTCTTAGAAGAATATCGTTAATTATCTTAAGGATAACTTTTAGTTATAAACCAGTACAGTTTCTTAAAGTCATTACTGCAATCAATTACAATTGTGTTCTGTCCAACTAGTTATTTCATAATTATATAGCCCAAGATCCCAGAGCCGCCAGGCCTACGTCATTTTAGCAATGCTGAAATTTTGAGGACTTTTAGTCTAATAAATAGTTAAGACAATATGCCTACTCACTAACTTGAAAGTTTGAGAATTAGCGCCAAATAACGACATATCTCTGTCAGGGAAGATGATTGAGCCATCGGATTGGTCTGGGTGCTTATGAGAGGTCTTGAAATAGTCCGTGAATAATATATTTAAAATGAAAGCTTGATAGTTTTACGTAATTTTTCCCAATTTTGAACAACCTTTAGGACGTCTGGTTTAAAAACAAGCGTTTCTACTTTAACGTAGCTGGACGTGTACCATAAGTTGGCGCTATCTCTGAAAGGTAACCACTTTCAAGTTAGATGTGTATGCATACTCCATACTGTCTTAACTACATATTAGACTATGAATCCGCAAAATTTCAGTATTGCTAAAATGACGTAGGTCTTGGGGCCCTGGGATCTCAGTCTAATACTTGCTACTGAATTAAATTCGTATTAATGTTCTTGACAAATAACAAAGCATTGTGGTAAGACAATAAATTTCTTAGAAACAAATAGCCCATGTTTTGACTATTACTTCACAATTGAAGGCGGAGGCTGAATTACAGTAAATAGTTTTGTTTACAGTAAATGTCAATTTAATAATTATTGTATAAAGGTATAAACGAAGTTAGTATGAGATTTCATTTAACTTGCCGTGTTGGTTAATTTTTTAAGTATTGGATTAGGCTGAAATTTAAGTTCTTATGACTATAAAATAATATATAATAAATATTGTTGTTAATGTTAATTTTTTGCTCAACCTACCGCATATGAGTAAATGAAAGAGATTGATTTGTAAAATACAATATACCATGAAAAAATAATATTTAGAGACTAAAGATGGAGTCGAAAAGATGCAGCCAGAAACTAAAAGGATTTCTAGACTAAGAAAGATAGGCAGGTAGTATTTGAAATGATAATATTTATTTTGGCGAGTATACTCGTGTTTTAGCTGATGTCTAGTCTGAAAATTTTGCGGGTTGGTTAGTATGGACTATGATCTTTTGGAGTCATTTGATTTGTCTTGGCAAGAACTTTTAAAAATTGTGTTTAGATTCTTTACTCAAGGTAAAGATGTTTCGATGGCTTGTTTATTTATATTTCAAAAGTGAATTTAAAGTTATATGATATACAATCAATAAAGTTTGTATACAAAAATAGTTTGTATTTAATATCTTAATTGTATTTACTTTTATCAATGTTAATGTTCTGGTAAGTCGTAATTATATAAGAATTTTCATACTGACTATTTAGGAGTCATCTTTTGCTAAGAAATAGAAGAAAACAAAATGACACTTGACCTAGACCGACTAGAAGATTTTTTATTTATATTATGCTTACGAGTTCAATCGAGATCTTCGTGGTGCTGCGGCACGGCTGCGTTCAAACTACATGAAATAATTTCCTCCCGCTCGTAACAAGACAAAGAGCGGCGTTGAGTTTTGCCACTCAACACGAAAAGTCTTAAAAATTAAATCTACAACTAAACCTACAAACACTGCCATATATGGCGTGACGCCAAAAAAATATGATCACGAACGTGGCTCAAACTGGCTTTTCAAAATAATATTTGCGTACAATCAATTAGATTCTAGCCAAAAGAAACCAAGTAAAATGTTACACAAGTTTTAAAATTGAAATATTATTTTTCACGTTCTTGGCTTCCTTGTGATCTTATAACCGATAAAGCTATAATCTTATTATATATAACATATCTAAATCTCATAATATAAATTCAATTTTAAAGCGATGTGTGCTGTCGAAGCCAGCTGCAGTCAATTAATATCTGAGTAGAAACTGTATGATTAAATTTAGATAGTCCTGAGGGCTTCTTTGTTCCTCCCGAACAAAGCTAATCTATCTATATTATATAGGTACTATCATTTACTTCACAACAAAACCCTTTATAAATTTGCTTACCAAACCACTCAAGCTCAATCAATTATAAATAGAGATTATATTTTGTACCAACTTCTTTTTGTAAAAAGGAAAAATTTTGGGTAAGTGGCGTAACTCAACGCCAGGCTGTGTCTTGTTACCAGCGTCAAGAAAATAAAAATATTTCATCGAGTGGTACCGAACCCACAATCGTAGCGTTTATAGTGCACTTGCAAGATAATCCCAAATTTATGAAGGTGGGCCACAACGGCCTCATCAATTTTTTTTATGCATAGGCGATAGATTTGATGCTAGAGATGCCACTCAACGCGCAATGCCTCCAGAATTCGGCAGAAAGAGGGGAAGGCCGTGTTTTAACACTAGGTTTCCTCTGCCTACCCTGCTGTGTGCGGTATACAGCGTGAAGCTGATTTATTTATTTATTTTTGATAGATTTAAATCAACATTTTGTTTATGTTTTTTACATTGCTCTCCTAGAAAATTCGATAGCCTAAAAGATATTATTACTAGTATTAAAGTTTTCTTTAACAATTCTGAGGTTAAATGAAACTTTTAAAAGTCTTGCCTGTTTTGACATAGGTCTAACCCATGAAGAATATAAAAATGTTTTACTGTGACGTATCAACAGGTGAATTGCCAAGAAATAGCCAACGAAAATGCGTAGAAACTACATATTAAACTAAGCTGAGACTATAAAACATTTTAAAATCGTAACTGAAAAGCAAAAAATATGGTATTACATTTCACCACAAGAAACTAAAAGAAAAACGGATGACACAATGATTTGTTTGTAGCTTGTGTCTATCTATCTTCCAAGACAGTAGTGAACTATGGTGAAAAATACTGGTATAAAATAAAATATACAAGTATTACAAAATACGATAGAGTTAGATCATATATTAAGGCCAGTCGTGGCGCAGGTGCATAAAGATGGGACTGCAAACGCGACTAGTTGTGGGTTCGATCCCCATTCAAGGAAATTAAATATTTCAATATTTATTTTAATTTTTTTCGCTCTAGTATCGAGGCTAAACTCGACGTTGAGTTCCGCCACTCAACACGCAATGTCTCCAGAGTTCAGCGGAAAATAGGGAACGAAGTGTCTTAACTAGGTTCCCTCTGCGGGATACAGCGTGAAGCTGATTTAATTATTAATTTTAATTTATAAAATAAAATATAATATATTTAGATCATATATAATTTTACGAAGTCTTCATACAACATTTTGTATTTTAAGAGTGCCGTAGGGCATTTATTCCGGACGTTGCAGCGCGCTACAATTTTTAGACAGTGTAAAATATTTCTGTTTTTAATTTTATACTACACTTTAAAGTAAAATAACACCTGCGAAGATATATTATATAAATAACAGATTTTATGAAAAAGTTATATGTTACTGTATAAGGTATATAAGATCAACCGCTACTTCAGGCTTATGTCTCGACTTTCAGGCTTATGTATTGAAGATATAGATATTTGTTTATTCAGTTTTCCTATAAATTTAAAGTATTATCCTCTTTTAAAATAAAAAATGTATCACGTTGTAAAATTATATTTCTTTAGTGTCGAAAAACAATCGGTATTGAAAATACAAAAAAAGTGCTACCCAAGTTTTAATATTCCGGCAGAACACAAACATACCTCAACGCCGTATTTTTTTTCTACTATACTTATCTATTATATTTTGTATCGTACTTTAATTTGAAGTCTAGACAAAATATTATTAAAATTGTATCTTAATCATTTATTATACCATCAGAAATACCAAAATAGCCAGATAATCGAAGTGGTCTATTTTGGCGTAGGCAGTTTATGTGTTACGCGTAGCTTCACATTAGACAAGGGTAAAGTAATCTAAAGCGAGGCCCTCAACATGTATTCATTACGTTGACAGGAGATTGCCTCTTATTGAAGCTGACTTTATTAAAGAATTTTGTTCGACGTGCAGTTTGAATGCATTTCTAAGAAAGATATGCTAGTAAAATTATTTATTATAGCTAATATGAATGACGGAGAAAAATTAAATCAAAAAATTTGAGATAATGATTTCGTCTTTTTATACTTTATTAAAAAACGAAGCCCTTTTTATTAGGGTACCGTACTTTAAAAGATAAAACGTGACCCTCTAACTAAAACTTCGCTGTCAGTCCGTATGTCTATTTGTCCATCTGTTACCAGGCCGTATATCACGAACTGCGATAGACTGTTGAAATGTTCTTAGATTATGTAAATGCTAATTTAAGACTAATGTGATTTTCTCATGGATTATGGCTAGAAATAGATAAAACTAAAATGGGATTACACGAAAAGCACTAGCTCTCAAATAAAAAAAAGGATCATCAAAATCTGTTCACCAAATCAATACCTAAAAGCTTTAATGTCATAGATCATTCATTACTGATAGCCAAGTACGTATCTCTTTACTACGGTTATCTTATAAACTGTCTTCCTAGACACCGCTTTAGGCATTAAATGTCTATATATCAATTTTGGTCCACACGTTGGTTTACAGTTTACGCATTTATGAACATTAGATGAGGGTAAACTTCTATCAAGGAGCAAAGATCACACGCACGTCATCTCAAGATGAAATTTAGATGTCTTAAGTAAAGCGTTATGTAATTATTATTGAATATTATATGTAGGGGAGTGGTGTACTTAAGATGTATCTAAATATCTGGAAATTCAATGTTAAGACACTCCATTCCTTATTAATACTCTTCTCTTTTTCTATATTACTCTTCTAGATTTTATGCCGAATTCTTGAGGCATTGAAGGATGTATAAACAAAAACCGTCGCATTTACAGTCGCATGCTTGTGCATCTGCGCCATCGCGGCCATGACGGTCTTTTTTATTTTTCTGTCTTTTATATTTATTAGTTTGGTATTAGTTTATAATTATGATACCATCAAGGTTAAGCAGAACACCACTTCGAATCACTGTAAACGCGACGGTTTTGGGTTCGATCCCCACAAAAAATTGAGTTCCGCCTTCTCAACAAGAGATATCTCGTCTAGCCTTAACACTATTGTCCATCTGTTTACACTACTATATACAGAAAAAACACGAAGCTGCTAACAGAAAAGGTTAAAAACCAATTCAATCATTTAATGAAATATATTTTAATAACTTCATAACTTAATGAAGCCTTCCCAACCTCTAAACAAGAATAAGTACGAGTACAATCAGTGTTAATGTTCCCAAAAAACTTAGGAACATAAAAAACTAGCATTTGGTTCAGCTATAAAATTTTTACTACCCCCAGAGCACTTGCTCTATGTTTCTATTAACCCGTGTACCCCACATGTCCAATGTTGAAAGAATAAAACTTAGAGCTAAGTTTATTACTTCATGTGCATTCTTTATAAAAGTTCGAGCGTGAGATTCTTAAACATTTTTCAAACTGAGTGTTATAAACTTTTAAACTTAATTATGTAAAGTTGGACTTGTATGTGATTTGTTATTCTCGTAAAATATGATATCCGTGTGTATGATCTAGAAAACTTTGCTGTATAACGTCTGTTGGTTTGTTCGGTGGATGACCCAGTATAAGTATGACATAGCGAAAATGCATTGGTTTTTGATTCCTTTGTGCGCACTTTAGTATTAAAAAAATATGTTATTTGTAATCATAAGAAAATCATATAATCACGTGATGGGCAGAGGGAGGCTAGCTATTTAGACACTCCGTTTCCTATTTTCCGTCGAATTTTGGAGGCATTACGTGCTGAGTAGCGGAGCTCAACGCAGCGCTTTACTTCATTACAAGAGCGAGGAATAGTAGAATGAAAATATAAAAATTCATTTCCTCAACTGGAAATCGGTAAGCTGTCGTACTTACAGTCACACGCTCATGCCCCTGCGCCGCGACAGGCTTCGTTTTGGACGGATTCTTATTATTTTTTACGGAAATCGCTAATTGAGTCTTAATAAATATTAATTAACTTTTGTTACAAGAAACTGTATTAGTAATGACGTGAGTAGAAAATGATAACTAATTATGATTAGGTAAAATTATATACGCCTACAAAAATGTTTAGCTCCACGCTGTACCCCAGGGTAGATAGAGGGAACCTTGTGTTAAAACATTACGTTACCCCCACTTACTACCAAATTCTGGAGGCATTTCGTGTTGAGTGGCAGAACTCAACGCCACGTTTTGCCTCGACATCAGAGCGAAGAAATGGAAATAAAAATTTATATAAATATTCAATCTCCTCACGTGGGGATCGAAAACACAACCAGGCCACGACTAGCCTCGCAAAAATTGTATATAGTTAATTACTATTTTTATACGCTTTGATTGTCTAGCCTGCATTGTAGGCCATCATTGCCTTTATAGGCAATCGATGCGTCGACGCCCAGTGTATGACTTTAAACACAACGGTTGTGGGTTCGATATCCATTCGCGAGAATTACGTATATTCATTTCGCTGCTGTGATGATACAAAAGTGTATCTGTCCTACTTAAAAGAATATATCTGTTAGCACGTTCAACTATTATTAAAATGTAAGTTTATTCACATTTTTAAATTTCAATCATAGCCTTATTATAAACAAGTTGATACAACGAATCAGTTCCGAATCAGGCCGGCCCATAAAATTAAATGACTGTATTGACGAAACAGAACGTCGCTGTACTGGCAATATTTATTTACATTAAAATGCAATCGTAAATCACTGACATGTGAAACAATTACAGCAATTAATATAAATATATTGGTTATTAATAAACAATATGCTATTGATATATTATTATAAAACGTCGATTAAGTCTAAAGTATTTCTTTTTAGGATTCCGTACCTAAAAAGGTAAAAAATCAAAGCCTTATAAGATAATTTAAAAGCCTTATTATGATGAAAAAGTGAGTGATAAGAGAGGTAGGAGAGACCTCGGTTGACCTTTGAAAACACAAAATCAAACATACTGGAAAAAAGAGGACATGGAAAACGAGCGTACAGGTCACCTGATAGTAAGTGATCACCGCCGCCCACGACACCGAGTGACACCAGAGGAGCTACTGGTGCGTTGCCAGCCTTTGAGGTGGTTGGGCGCAGTGGCATAAGGCCACTACTTTTAAATGCCGGGGGTGGTAATGATCCGGTCGAGTCTGCCCATGCGTGTCGCCATTGCTCGCGACATGACTCTCCCACTCGTACTTTAATCGCCTCTTACAACACCACCAGTACCAGGGTGATCCTATTCTAAGGAACACACGGCAACAACGGTTTTCTTCGCTCTGGCAATAAGGTAATGCGCGGCGTTGAGTTCCGCCACTCAATACCTCGAAAAGATAAGTGAAAAATAATCCTCTGAACGGTAATCCTAGCAAATAGTATTTACATAATACCCTAGTCTGTTAACCTTTAAGAATGACTTCACATGTTTGTAGGACTAACAAAGAGTCATTCGAGTGTACAACCGTTGTTTGTTAACGGGAAGTTAGCGGAAACTTTCCCCACTCAAAACTTTCTAAGGCTAAGGTGGAGATAAACCTCTGTTGAATTGTACTCTGAAGAGTAGCTCTTAGAAAATCTATTTATTAAATGACGTTCAAGTTGCTGAAGTCCAAATTGTCTAATTGAATCTGTAAATTTTAAAATTTTGTGCTATTTTATATTTGTTTTTAAAAACAAATATAAAATAGCAAAATTTAAAATTTGGAAACATAAGAAAACAAATGAGAAAACAAAAGTTTCAATTTAAAAGTCGATGTCAGGATATGGAGTCGAAGACCGTTCTTTGGCCCGTTCACTGGCCAGAGAACGGTTGAGGGGCGGACGAGGAGTTTACTGAATAATCGAATATTCTGTTTAATGTCAAGTTAATTAAAAACCTTCGAGTTCGATCTGCAAACAGTGTGCCAAGAGGACCTCTACAGGTTTTAAATACTCAGCGAATCTTACACAAAAAGCATCAGAAATTTTTGGATTGCATTGACTTAAGTTACTTTTTTAGTGTTCTAAGGGACCAGAGAACTGAATATTTAATATTAATTTCAGCTTGATAGCTCCACGTGATCGCCAAATTAACACACAGACAGACTACAACAAGTTAAATAGGTAGGACTATAACGGAACCGTTTTTTGTTTAGAGATACGGAACCCTGAAAACAGATACGACTCTCATATTCAAAACTCAGTTCAATTGATCCAAAAGAATGGGAATATGAGAAAAATATTATACAAAACTATACAATGCTATTGTGATACCGCTCTCGTGGTCTTGACATTGAAAAGTTGTTTTATGGTCGTACGTATATATTATATGTGAACTTATTCAAATGATTTTATTTTATATCGGAAAGATAGACATTGTGACATTGTTGACAAGATAAAATTTCATGAATATATGAAATTTTATACAAAAAATGTATATTTTTTTACAAGTATAATATAACTAAATCGCTAAATTCATAAGAATTGCAATAGTAACATAGACTATATAAAATTTAAATACTTTTGTGTTTCTCAGTAGAACTGCCTTCCGAACCGGTGGTAGCTTTTTGTTTGTAACATATGTTCACTCGACGATACAAAAGTGCTTACATTAGTCTATTTGAATAAAGAATATTTTGAATTTGAATAAATATTTCCTTTCCTTTAACTGGGGATCGAACTGACAACCAAACACGATTACAGCCACACATTTATGCCCCTGCGCCATATCTGGACTCATATGGACTATATTCTATAAAACAATCAACCACCTAACCTACCTTAAGCACCATCGTCTTAGCTACACCGGAACCAATGAAGTAAATATTGACATTTGCACAATACTACGACAGACAGACAACTTCTGTTTACTAAGGTAAATGGGACACAAGTTAATACTCCAGTTGATACAAAATGTAGGTGGGGGTGGGTTCTAAGTTGGAATTGTAATAGAATTACACCTTGCAAGTTTTAGTTCTATGAGTTTCAATGTTAGTTCGAAGTCTACACGTCTTGCCTAACACATGTTGGTACTGAAAATGTAACTGACTTAATGTTTTGCTGTGTAAAATGTACTACTAATATAAATTAGATGTAAATTCTTCAAATAAATCATCTATTGTAAAAATTGTAAAAAAAAACACTTTTGCTTGTTTACAAAAACACGCGTAATTCTGAGACAAAAAACCTATAAACCTTTAAGCAAACAGATTTGACTTGATAATGTTATAGATAGAGTAGAGATAGTCTTAATAACTTAGCAAAAAAATACCTGTTGTCAGGTTCCCTCTGCCTACCCTTTTATATAAAGGATATAGCGTGAAGTTAAAAAAATCATAATATCCCTTACATTCTTAACCATAGCAACTAACCGTCCTCGTCAAACAGACATTTTCAATAGAAATGCCAAATCCATATCTTTCTTATTTGTAACATAATACGCACTTCTTCTGTAACTGCAAGTGACACGCTGAAAGGATCTTAATGGAAATATTATATTGAGAGTGTGAATATTTATTTTGTCAATTTCACGTACCCCTCCATCTTTCAGCGGCGTTCAGCATACTTTTACATATGTATGAAAGGAGATGCTCCCACTGACTGAGGTAAGACGCACGCATAGCCGTAACCGCTGATGATAGAAACGTGAAATATGGACAGATATCTATTTTCATAACGTGAACACCCACTAAGGAAGGATTTTAACCCTAAAGGGATTAAATAGGGGTTGAAAGTTTTTATGGATTTTTTTTAAAATCGGCAACGATTTTTATAATATTTGAAATTTTGTCTCTTAAAAATATTTCCATTGAACACGGTTCATGTTTTTTCAAAGTTCATGCCCTAAGGGTATAAATAACATAAGCGGGCAAAGCTGGGCGTGACCGCTAGTGAAAAATAATAATGAAATTGAGGCTTGGAGTAATGAGATGTGATAATTTTAGGATATATGAATCATTTTTGTATCCTCGTTTTGGTAAAATACATTTACATTTTACCATTAACTTTTATTTTTACTTTGCTAACACTGTTTCGTTAAGCAAAGTGCAGCGTTTAGTTCCCATTCGAATCCATCCATTAAGTAAGGAACAAGGCTATGTAGCTAGAAGGTAGAGAGAACTCTACCTTTCTCTTGGTATATGAGTTATAAAAAAAGAGTATCTGATGGGTTTTCGATTATGCATTCTTTTAATGTAGTTAGGGTGCGTTAAGGATTTTCATTTGTCAGACATGTCCGTTTGTCTGTCTGGCAAGAACATTTATTAAAAATATAGACATATATCAAAAGATATAGAAGATATAACAAGCATTTATACAACATTTACACTACATTTTTTATTAAATTTGCCGCGTAGTGAAATCAAAAGCTATATGATACTTTCCATAGACCTGCAGTTATGAAATTTTGCACGAAGTGATAACTTACAATACAAATAAATGAAAAAATACTGAAAAATTAAAACTTATTAGTTATTTTTTTATGAAAAAACAATACAAACTTATATTTGTAATTCATTTCACACAAAATCAGTACATGCGCCCGCAATTTCAAAATTTGTTTTCGTTCTAACCTATAGGGTATTTATAGAAAATGAGTGCATACGCATATTTAAATATGTCAATTTTAATAAGTTCTTCGTCCAATCAACTTACAATCGCATTTAAACGGTTTTTTTTTAATTTATTAAAAAATAAAAATTCACATATTTAAAATATTATGATTTCTCAGACTTTTTGAACAAAATACGCCACCTAAATGTCTAACAAGCTAATACAAATATCACTAATGACTGTTTTTTACGGACAGACGCAACGAGTCGTTGTTATTTAATAACTTGTCTAACTAGCACTTCTTTTTAGGTCAAGCCTTGTATTGCATATGCACGCTGACCTAGATCTAGGTAAGACCTGGTCGCTTCTGGGATAAAGCAAAAAGCCTTATCTAGACAGTCTTACTTTAAACTGAAAAAGGCGTAGAAATGTTATTTTTTCAGTAGATTCTATTGTAAAGGTTTGTTGTCTATTTAATAATATTTGATTCAACTTTTATTCCAAATGATATATATAAATATATTTTATTTTTACGCGACTGTTGTGAGTTCGATCCCACTCGAGGAAGTTAAATATTTATTTACGTTTATATTTTCATTTCTTTGGTCTGGTGTCGGGGCAAAGCGCGGCGTTGAGTTCTGCCACTCAACACGCAATGCCTCCAGAATTCAGCAGAAAGTGGGGGACGGAGTGTCTT
>DWGR01002131.1:0-14333 GCA_018247715.1 Heliconius burneyi
TAAGGAAATTTTATACTGTAGAATTTAAATATACCTATCGTGAATTAGTCGTGGCGCTCCCGGAAGAATAATTACTTTTATTTCCTTGTGTTATTTTGATAAAAAGATATAACAGCAGTGACAAAAATGAAAAAAATCACAAACAAATTGCCACGTCATTTCCAATTGCGCCGCAAAATCAAGCAAAAACAAAAGCTACTCTTACATAAATATTCAAATTCAGCCCAAATTTAAATATTTACACAAAAAACAAAAGACCACTAGCATCCATCGTTACTATTTTTCTTCAAAAGTTTACCCAAAAACAGGGACGATTGACCCAAAAAAAAAATTCAAGTTTTTGGGCCGCGGCTCTAACAAAGTGGGGCTTCAGGAAATTTCAACTTTCATGAATTTACTAAGGGCACTTAGCAACTTTAGGGGAGTATTAAAAATACTCATCTTAAATGGTTAAGGAAGCCAATGTTATTTATGAACTTTGAATTATTTAAAATAATGGTTTCTTTCAGGTGTAATTTATGACAAACAATATTACAATATAACAACATTTTGTATTTTTATGTTAGAAACCGAATGAACGTTGGTTGGATTTCATTATATCTTGTTAAAATTAAATAAAATAAATCAACTTCACGCTATACACCAGGGTACGCAGAGGGAACTTAGAGATGAGAAACTCCGTGATCCTCTATTTTATCCGTTATTTTTACGATTATATGCTTCGTTAAAGATCGTGCAAAGTGGAATAGGTTTGAGCCGAAAAGCAGACCTTGGCAATCTCTTGGCAAGAACAAGTTGTAGAGGAGGCAAAGGGAATCAGAGATTTTAGATACATCTGCCCTCAATTTCTGTATCTTTGAATCAGAATGGCCACACATCACGTAATGTCTCTAAAGCTAGACGAAAGGTAGGCATCTTTCCTCTACAAATAAACTTATATTCAACGCACAATGTCTAACAATTAGATTGTACCAATAAAACTTTTACAAAGCACTGTTCTCATCAAATAAAAATGCCAAAAGCGTACTTTCGTCGCTGACAGGCCGTCGCCGTCGCATCGACACTGACAACTAATTACCGAGCCGCGCCTGTTTTACATTTTTACAGTATGTATGTACCGCGCTTGTTTTGTGGAGATATAATAAAAAAAAATATTTTGATATCACATTCGCTGTACCGTTATTTCGTTATATCTACGCGGAGTATTCATAAATTGCTGTGTTTTCAGCCACAGGACACACGAATAAGATTTTTTTTCAAAAAGATTGGTCGTTAGTTAGTTAGTAGTAGTAGGTAGAAACGATTTCAGTTAAAAAATTATTGTATATGATTATGAGGTTAGTTTTCTTACAAATGAGTATATGGCTACTTTAAGTAATTAACTCAAATATTGCAAATTTGAGGCCGGTTGTGGCGCAGGGGTACAAACGCTTGGGTTTGATTAAAACTTGAGAAAATTAAATATTGATTCGCTTTGTGGTGTCTAGGCAATTGCCAGGTTTTGTATTAATTAATTAGCAGTATTTGCATTTATATGACAACAATAATATTTAATACAATTGGACGAACAGTTTAATAGGAATATATATTTTTAAATCAGACAGATGACTGTCAGACAATATACAGGAAACACCACCGGACTGGACTAGGTAAGCTATTCAAGGGGAGCACTAAGAAAGAATCTCTGAAAATTCCTACGGAAACGACGAAAATCAGGTTTTTCCATTTTCTAAGAAAGTTACGGGTGACGGCTATGAAAGAAAGAAAATAATAAGTGCATGAGTCATCTTTTTTATCTTTATAACCAGTTGCAACGAATGTAAAAACAACATAATTAATATCTACAAAACTGTTGTAACAAAAGAACAAACAAAAAAAATGCACAGATATCACATTTTTAAATGCAAAACTGACATAATTAAAGATAGAAGCTGGTTAAAGCCTAACAGCTTTATTAAAGCTAGGATTGTGGAAGCCTACTTTTTAAAGGGAATGACTATAATTGCTCAGCTCCAGGCTCACGAAGAGCGAACGCAACACGCTGGTAATGCTGTGCTCTGAAAAAGACCATTTACCTTTTAATTTCTCCTATCTTTAGGGAAAACGGCGTATTTTGCAGGAATTACTGAAAAGATAGGTTTGTGTGAGATTGCTTGATTTGACTGAATATCTCATTTAATTTGTGATGATTAATGTTTTGAAGCGATGGTTGTAAATTCAAATCCCATTTAAACATTACTAACTCTGCGACGTTTCCGGCAGTCAAACGGTCAAATGGAATAAGAGTTTTATATGGCATATATGGCACATAGTACTATTTTAACCCAAGTTAATTCTGACCACTGGTATAATGAGCTAGATCGAAACGATTTACATGACGCTATGTATCCTTTCTCGATAAATGGACTAGAAGTCCAGTCCAATGGATCAGTAGTTCCTGAAATTAGCGCCTTTAAACAAACAGACTCTCCAGCTTTATCATATCAGTACAGTATAGTTGTCTCAATGAATGTAATGGCTAAACTAATATTGAGGCACAATTGTAACTAATACGACACTAACGATTAGTTTGGAATCTGATAGATACAATATTTAAATAACTCTATCGTCTTAATTGTCTGAAAGCAAATAAAGATCTTATAACTAAGTTCCTTGTCTCTGTTTATCTTCACTTGCATCCCATTTAATGCATGGTAAATGTTAGAGGGAACCTAGTGCCACAACACTCTATTCCCCATGTTGCACTCATCTTTTTGTTAAAAATATACCTATTTTTAATAAATTTAAACATATTTTTTTATACTTTACTGTTTATAAAATGCTTCGCTTACAAAAATATCACCCAGTGTGACAATTTGAAAGTATAGAAAACAAAATGGATACCAGAAATTTACATAAACGAATTACAATCGATTTAGATGTTGGGCGCGGTTGACACCCGTGTAAATGTTCTTTATTGCTGACAAATGGTAATAATTGTGAAAATTTCATATATTTTTTATATAAACAATAATCAATTTGTTTATTTATTGTCTCTTTACGCTTTATAGCTGTACTAAGTTCTATTTATCTATTCAACTATATGCGGGATTTAGTAGAATAAGCAAAAACCTACTAATACGTTTTTTTTAGTTTCACATTGTATATCGCGCTTAGCAGGTTTGCAGAGGAAACCTGGGAACCTAGTGTTATGGCACTCCATTCACATTAAGACACTTTCGTTATCCACTTTCCGCCCAATTCTGGAGACATGTTGTGTAGAGGAATTCAACGCCGCGAATTGCCTCGTTACTCGTATTATAACCCGTATTATATTATTTGATTTACTTATGTGGGAATCAAACCAACAACCTCTCGCGTTTACATTCATACGCTTATTCCAGTGTAATTCAGATTCTTCGATTTTATTATATAGTTGCTTAATTACAGCTCGAGCTAACAAAAGTGTGTAAAAAATGTATAATTCATTAATAAATAGAAAACGTGCTAAATACGTTTTTTCTAGTTACTTTAAAAATACAAAAATTATATGCCAATTATTATAAACTATATACATTAACTTTTAAACTCATTACCTTCCTTTTAGTTCATTTAAGGGTAAAAATATAACCTAAGTTTACCTTACCTACTATTTACCAATTCCAACACAAGCGGAATGAAAGCATTTTATTCATGTTTCACGCGTAGAAGCTCCTTCTACAAAGACAAGGCGTTCCTTCATAGGAATAGGGTAAATGCGGTGGTTTCGTCTGCTTGGATGCCCTCTTTACATACAGAACGTGTACGGCGGGATTTACGTTTAGTTAGGTTGAGTTTGTTTTTTATTTGGAGAGTTATGGCTTTTTATTTATTTGTTTTAAATAAATATGGGTCAGTGGCGCTGTGGGACACCATGGCTATGGATCCATTCCATTCGGGGGAAATAGTTACTTTCTTTTCTCCACTCTGGAAGGACAAAGTGCAAGTTGAGTTGAGCTCAACCACTCAATATTTCGTGTCTTAAATTTGTGTGCATAACGGAGTGTCTGAACACTAGATTCTTTCTGCCTACTAAATGCGGGATACAGTGTGAAAAAGAATATGTAAAAGATTAAGATTCCGTTATCCTCTGGGAAATTCTATCAAAGAATATAATATAAAGAGTTCATGAAGTGACACTGCCTTAGTGTTTTGTTGAAAGATTTCTTACTACCACTCTTTGATATGTAAATGTGGATTCAAATCCTGTACCTACGTACATACTACAGATTGGTTTTCTTCAAATTTTTTGAATTTCTTCAATGAATTCAATAAAATGATTTTTTATTTTTAAATATATAGTTCAAAAATCTGTACAAATTCTTATACAAAATCTTCAATGTGAAGCAAAAATTTTCTATCCATTTTTAAGAAAATTGTGCGGTCGGAGGAATATAAAATTTTAAATAGAGGAGAATAAAATAAATATAACACCGTAATATTAGACCATCATGGCCCTGATCTACAAGAGTGTGACTATAACGTGACGGATGTGGGTTCGATCCCCACTAGAGGAAATGAAATATTTATCTAAATTTATATCTCCATTTCTTCGCTCTGGTTTCTAGGCATAGCACAGCGTTGTGTTTTGTCGCTTAGTACGCAATGCCTCCAAAATTCAGTGGAAAAGGGGGAACGGAGTGTCTTTACACTAGGTTCCTTCTGTCTACCCTGGTGGGTGCGGCATACAACATGAAGCTGAATTATTTATTTAAATATAACACACTTTGCTATGGAAATGCAAGTTGTACTCGTCAATTGGTTCTACTAAACATACATAGTTAAAATTAAGTCATAGTTATTTAAGTAGCATGATTCCTAAATGACTGACCCTGAGGCATCATGGGTTCAAGTGCCAGTTACAACAGGCAGTTTGCTAGTCGAACATACTCGTAAATCTAAGGACCTCTCACTTCATATATTATATGGGTACGTTGTTTTCTTTTACAGTTTCACGCTTTATCCCGCATATATCAAGACTATATCACTGTTCTCTGGTTTCCGTTCGTCTTCGAGACACGGTGGATTAATTGGCGGAATTCAACACCGCCATTTCCCTTGCCAGAGCGGAGACATCAAAATAATTTTCAAGAATATCGATGGAACCCACAACCATTATAGTTTACAGATACCTTCCCATTGAGCTACTACATATATAAGAGGTTCATTAAAAACGTATAATTAATAGATTTCCTTACAGCAACAGTATTTGATAACGTAAGGCTGAACTCTGAAGATGCAGACGCTTAGTTATTCATACGACCTGCCACAGTGTACGCCTGAGATGTTCCACAAAGCCTGCTCAAATTGCAATATCATCCACATTTTGCTATAGCCGTATGTTGAAAAAAATTGAAAATTGCAGGAAAAATTTAGATTTTGGGCAATTGGGATTTATTTGGCTTTTTTATCTTTTTGCTTTTTCATTGAGGCAGAGGGAATTTAGTGTTAAAACTCACCGTTGCCGACTGCCTGCTCAGTTTTCAAGATTAGGTTGTAGGCTCCTTGGGGAGTGTAGAAGTGCACCAGGAGAGAATTTTTCTACTTTTTTTAGAAGAATAGGAAAATACTATATTTTATGTTATACAGTTGAGTATGCTAAGTCATCATGACGATTTCATGTAAGACCTAAATCCAGCAATACGGAGTCTGACGGTAAAGACAACAAATCATTTTCATTACTTAGATCTGGTAACACGACAAATTAAGACGTTGAGCCGCCACTAAACACATAATATATTTTTCTAGCTTCAAGCTGTACCTCGAACATAGCAGGATAGATAGAGGGAACCTGGAAACCTAGTTTTAAAACGGATAAGTGGGGAAACAGATGTTTATTAATATACACATCCATTTCCCACTTTTCCACTTCAATTGTCGGCGCCCGCTATTTGATATTAAATAACAGATAATTTCAATCTACTTTAAGTGCTTAGATAAATATCATATTTATCTTTGAACAAGGATTAATATAGAATCAGAGAAAGAAGCTTCGGAAATAATCGTATTGTTTTATTAGTATTTTAATAATTAAAATAGTTACTTTAAGCACGCAATGCTTCCAGAATACGACAGAAAGTGGGGAACGGAGTGTCTTAACACTAGGTTCCCTCTGTTTACCCTGCTGTGTACGGGATACAGCGTGAAGATGATTTTTTTAAAATAATTATTTTAGATTTTAAATATTTAAGAAAAAATAATAAAAAAAATTGCTTCTCGCTGTGTTCCAAAGACAGCAGACAGCGGAAGCAGGCAGATATTGAATTGAAAAAATACTTAAGTAATAGCATATGTTAAGTTATAAAGTTATATTAATATTTTTGCACATCACATTAACATTTGTAAAATGATTACTTTGTAGTGAAACATTGCAAATTTATAAAGTAGCATAAAGATTTGAAATGAAAAATCTATATCTACGAGTACATACGTAATATAGCGTACATAAAGACAAATATATTTTATAATAATTTCTTCCACGCTATATCGCGCATACTGCAAGGTTCTGTCTGAATTCAAGATATTACATGATCCCGCATATATTCCGCATACAACCGGGTAAGCAGAGGGAACCCAAAGTTTCAACAGAGAGAAATTGCGCGTTGGGTTACGGAACTCAACGCCACGCTTTATTTTGTCATTAGAGCGAGGCAATGTAAACTATTATTTCCCAGAGTTTCCCGTTGCGTTTACCGAGGCCGTCGTGGCGCGAAATGGCAATCAAACCCACAAGGTTCAATTCTCATTCAGAAGAATAAAATATTTCATATTTTCATTTCCTCGCTATGGTAACGAGGTAATTCGCGGCGTTAAGCTCTGCTATTCAATAAGCAATACCTCAATAATTCAGCAGAAATTGTGAAACAGAGTAGAGTTGGCACAAGGACCCTGGGTAACAATAGTTACCCAGGGTCGTTGTGCCAACCTTTCTTTGCTTGGGATAAAGTGTGAGACTAAAAAATGTAAAAAAAAAGAAACAATACATATTTTTTCATTATATCTACGATAAACCTAGTATAGAGAGAAACCCACCTCAAATACCAGCCACCGTTAATTGGTTTGACACGGCGCTATCAGAATTTCATACTCTTTGATCACCACATTGTTACGAGGCGTATCGTTTGTAATAACGTGTTCTATTAATTCAATGGTAGCTTCTGTTTCCTAACCGAAGTTGAAAAAGTTGTATGTTAATTTTATTGAGGCTAGACTTATGAGTATTTGATTTTAAGTCAACAGGTTTCGGTTTGACTTCCACTCGTGAGAATGATGTATTTTCATTTCCTCGTGGCAATAGTATAAAGAGCGGCGTTGAGTGTGGAGTTCATCGCCGCTTTTTATGTTATATTTATGTTATTACGCTGAATACGTAATGAGTGGAAAAATTAGGTGGAGCGTCAGGAACGGGGTGTCTTAATGGTAACATAAGGTTAATTAGTACATCGTGAAGCTTTAAAGTACAGTTCCTTATTGTGTTGAATATGAAATAGTTACTAATTGTTTCTTTTATGCGCTTCAAGGTATATCCGCACAGGATAGATATAGCGAACCAGGAGACCTAGTGTTACGACACTCCGTGATCAATAGACTGTTCCTATTACTACACTTCCGTTCCCCACATCTCCGCCAAATTCTGAAGGTTTTGTATGTTGATTGGCGGAAATCATCGCTGCTGTAAAGGGCAGCGACTATTTCTCGTTACCAGAGCGAGGAAATCAAAATAATAAATATTTTCATTTAGTTTAAATTATGTAATGTATATTATTATTGTACTTTAAATAGTTTATCAAGAGGTTCCACCTCGATAGTTAGTTCCTCGAAACCTGAATAAGGTAATGAGTTATCAAGATATTCTATCGGGAAACGTAGAAGTTGGTAATTTTATGATTTTCTCGGTATTTTCCAAGAAACTTATCAATGCAGGAATAGTCTATGCATTGTTTGTATATGCTCCTTTAAGTGCTTAGAGAACAAGGAGATATTTTTTAAAAACTATTTGTTTATCGTCATAAACGCCCTCCTGACTCAGCGGCACAGTGTCTTACTGCAAACGTGACGATTGTGGGTGTGAATTCAATTATTTTCATATTTCAAAATGAGAACGATCTAGTAACGAGTCAAAGCTTGGTATTAGATTCCATCACTCAACACGCAACGCTTAGCAGGAACAAGGTGTTTTAACCTCTGCCTACTCCGCTGTAACCCCCCATATTACAGCATGAAGACAAAAAAATGGTACATGATTCATACAATGGGTATAAATTTAAACACAGATACAGGTATTTCAATTTACATTTATAACTTCTAGTTTAAAGTTCTTAGGAAAAATTAGGTAGTACGGAACAAAGTAATTAGCCATACAATTAGTTTCTGTTTATATATGTAAAAAAGCGGTCAAGCGTGGGTTGGTCTCGCCCACCGAAGGCACGTCAACAGAAATTATTTTAATTGACACGAACTTCGAATTTCAATTATATGTATAATTCTTTAATTCTCTTCCAATAAAGATTTATTATTGTGTCCCGAAACGCGTGGATACTTATTTTTCAAAAATTACTTTACCGATTTTAATGGAACTTGGACTGTTCCATAAGTTGGTATATATGACATACGAGTCAAAAAATATTATATTCTTTAGTTTTTTTAGAAATTTGCTTGTCTTAAGCACAGAAACATACCATATATATATTTAGGTCGCATGCTGGAATCCTAAACCATCATACTCAATTATTATCCATTTAAGACTGACATCCTCCTATTTTGAGATCGGTTAAAATATTTAAAAAATAAAAGACTGTTCCCTAAGGGTACAGTGAAAAAAAATTATACTTTTTTAAAAGTACAATACAGCTAAGCCAAGTATTAGTTTGTATTTCGTAAAAATTCGAGGATTAGCTTGTGTGACAGTTTTTTGTCGAATCACGGCGAATTTTACTGACAGTTTGACACGCTAATTTGATTTTCATATTGTACGTATATTTTTGTAGAAAAACGTTGCTACGCTCTGGTTGGTTTCGATATAATACACAGATGATGATAAAAGGTAAAAATATGTATTTTTGTAAAAAAAATATGCTTTTTTTTGGAGGCATTGTGTGTTAAATAAATATTTTATTTCTTCGAGTAGTGATCGAACTCAAAACCAGTCACGTTTACAATCACACTTTGTACCCCTGCGCCACGACTGGCCTCAAGGAAAATATAACATTTTAAAATTAAATTTTTGAGAAAGATTATTGGCTGTCAAGGTTACTGTCGGCTGGAATATTTTGTATCTTATAAGATATTAAGAGAGATATAGTTTAATTAATACACTAGGTACTTTCACCTAGACTAGTCCATTGTAAACACGACAGGTTTTGGATTCAATTCCCGATCAAGGGAACAAAATATTTAATATTTTCATTTCCTCGCTTCCTCCAGAATTCTGTGAAAAGTGGGGAGTGTCTTAATATTACATTTCCGGGTCCCTCTTGTCTACCCAGCTATGTGCCCGAGTAAAAAAAAGTACTTTCATCTTTTACACCACATAGTTTGTAAATTACATAGGATGATCAGATGTTTCGTTCGTTTTAAATATTAAACTAGTGATGTAGAGATAGATAGAGTTTGTATTAAATATTATATTCTCTTTAGAAGCCTTATTGTGCGAGCACAAGCTAGTCAGAAAAGTCCCGAGTCATATATAATTAACGCTATTTTTAGAACAAAGTTACCGCTTAAACCATAAAGCTTTAACTTATTAACGGAAGTAACGCTAAGACTTATAAATAGTAATATTTTCTACATTATTACTTTAATCTATATCTATACATATAAATAAAATTAGAGAGTGTCTGTGATTTTAAAATAAATGTGTTTTTCCAAGTGCATAACTTTCGTTATTTACATTCATTAAAACACAAATAAACAATTTTTGTATGTCTTTATCTGTCTTTCTATTTAAACTAATAGTTTCTGAGATTAGAGCGTTCAACAAAGTTCAAATTTATAATATTAGTATTGTAATCTAATTTCCCCAATATAACTTTGAATACAGGAAATAGCGACAAACCAATGTTTCGGAACTCGGAAACAGATGTCTTGGGTTGAGACGTTGGTGCTGGTGGACCTTACTTTGTTTATAACGATTAGCTTACGATGTTTATATAATTTTATTTATCATCTTCAAGATGTATGCGGTATATAAAAGTGAGGAACGGAGTGTCTTAACACTAGGTTCCCTCAGCCTATCCTGCTGTGTACGGGATACAGCGTGAAGCTGATTTTTTTTGCTGCGCCAGGACAACCATCTCTATCTTCATCATCAACTTACCATAATATAAATTGTTGAATAATAGGAATAAGTATAACGCAATAGTTGTAACTTCTAGTACCGGTTTGACTTATTGTCGTATCTAGTATTAAGTAGGTAAGGAAAGATATATGGAGATATCGAGGTCATCGTGGTAAATGTGGTGGTGTTGTGGGTTCGATTTCTACTCGGAGAAATGAATTATTTGTATTACCTCGGGAAAATAAATCATGGCGTTGTTAACTTTTTTTTCTCAAGAAATAAAGTTTATTTCGGTAAATCAAGTATGTTTTTTTCAAGTCAAAACAATTTAAAAAATATTATAAGATACAAAGAATTAATAATAATCCTCACCCTTCTACGAAGCTAGAGATGGCAGCTAATAGAACAGCATATCTGAAATAAATAGAATATACTGTAAATAACGTAATTATTTTGTTTACCCTCACGTTGTACATTGCATATAGTGAGGTACGCAGAGGGAATCTAATGTTAAGAGATACCGTTCCCCAAGCACCACCCAATTTACGTGACGCACTGAGTGGCGAAACTTGTCTGTGCGCTTTGTTCATTCTATGCCCCAAGCGGGAATCTAACCCACAATGTCACGTTGCGTCATGACATCATTCTTACATGTGTGTAGTTCTCATAAGCTTTGCTTTTACAGTTGGACTTCATTGATTGTCGTACTTTCAATTAACCGATTGCAAACTCGGTTCGAGATATAAAATCTTTGTAAATAATTGGGCATCCCTGTTATGGTTAACATTTATAGTACACAATATGTCCCCTTTGGGCTGGTAATAAAAATCGCGTCAAGAATATATCGATCAAAATTTAAGTTGGTGTACTTTATAATGAAGCGTTCTCAACTTATTGATAAAAAAGAAACATTGTCTTTTGACACCTTTTATATATTTTAAAATGTATTTTCTTATTAATTTATATTTAAACATGTTAAATTTTCATGTTTGAGAACTAAAGTATTGTGACTATATTGCTTAATATTATTAAAATTGAGGCTGTGACTGATGTAAACGCGATGGTTGTACGTTCGATATTCATGTGGCGGAATATTTTTTTTTTTTCACCTTTTAGATAAGCCGCGCCGTTTAATTACACCACTCAACAAGCAATGTGGACAATCGGCTTGGTATTATGCATCATTCATCTAGTAATCACAGTCTAGCCCACATAAATAGAGCAATATATCAGATCAAACATAAATATTAAGATAGATATGAAGATAATAAGAGGCGTTAAACACTGAAATTTGAAATAAAGCGTAGGTATATATTTCTCAAAACTCTTACAAAAATGGAAGAAACAAGATTTTTAATTTTCCATTTGGTCTCAAAACCCACGCATCTCTTTAGATTGTGGGTAACAATTTAGCTGCATATAAGTAATAGTTCCGCCACAAATAATCCCATTCACATTGCCCGTTGAATTTTCCGTACAAAAATAAAACAGTTTTTCAATCCGATACGAAATGAATCCTGTCGGAGTCTGAGACCGACAGCTAGCTTCGGATCGCTTCATGTCGGGATGATCAACGTTTTAAAAAGGTTAAAAGGTTTTTTCGTATAACATTTGAAATTTTCTATTGAAATCCTGTTGTAAAGTGCTTACGAGTTAAGGCGATGGTCGTGAAGTCGATTTTCACTGAAGAGATTTTATTTCGGATTGGATTCGAGGTTAATGTAGGAAAAAAGTTATTTTTTCCTCTACGTTTTCATTGCTTACTCCGCCATATATATAGTTTCTCGATGCCCCCTCTCCCTCTCCGATATAGGCTCACCCCAAAGGGACTTACCTTGAGTAATCACTTCTCGTAGCAGCAAAATGCAGAATTGAATAAAAATTAAAATTTACATGAACAACATCAACAAGAACAAGATTTTGACACAAAAAATATTCCACATTCCTTATGACACGTAAAACAGAAAATACAAAAAAAAACAGCGAACATACTAACAATTTAAGTTAAATTAGGTTTGATTGACGACAAATTTTTCGAAACGAACGAAAAATTCTTTGAATCTAGATTCATGGCAGGCAGTCAAACATTATCCAAATGACATCAAGCTGGTTGTGGTCAGAAGTACGCTTATATAAATATCAATACTTATGAGAGCCGTCGACGGTTGTAAGTTCCGTTCCAAATCGGGGGAATGAAAACACGCAATACCCCGATAATTTGGCATAAAGTGAGGAACAGAGTGTTCCAGCACTAGATTCCTTCCGCTTAGCTTGGTACAGCGTGAAGATAAAACAAATAAAGATTTACAAGCATAATATTTTGTTTTTAAGACGGAAAAATGAATAATAAAATTTTGTGGAGTGCAGCAGCCTGAGAGCTTCACTTGAGTGTGCTTATTCCCACCTGATTGATACTTAAGAGTTGTACAATAAAATAATATAAGATTTCGTTCGTTTTAGTTCGTTCGTACTGGTAGTAGTTGAAAGTAACAATATTTTTTCTTAAAATTAAGAAAAAAGTGGAGGCCGTTGTGGCCCAGGGGCTCAAGGGTGGGATTGTAACGCGAAGGATTTGGGTTCGATCACCACTCGAGGAAATGAAATATTTATCTAAATTTATATTTACATTAATTATAACATTAGGTTCCCTCTGCCTACCCTGTTGTCTGTGGGATACTGCTCGAAGCTTATTTAATTGATTTTTTTTTAATTTAGATTTTAATAAACAGCCGACGTTTAAAAAAAGTTATTAGTGTATGTATGTAAATAATACAAAAAAATGGAAACAATTACATTTAATTGTTACTTAGATAGCCTTTCGTGAAGATGTTTTTTTTTGTATTTGCAAGTTTTTTATTTAGACCTGTGCGTGTTTAGTTTTTATATATGGAGAATAAATTGACAACAAAAATGTGTTTCCCTTAAAAATTAAAGGAATAGAAAAACCTCGCATTATTACTTTTATGAAGTTTACGAATGCTTAGACATTACTTCCCTAAAATATAGCAAAATCAAACCCACTACCCAAAAACAACCCCACAACAACAAAACCACCATCAAAAACCATCGGAAAGCGTGATCAAAAGTCTTTACATTGTAGTTGAAATGGTTTTACGAAAGAACTCCGAGAGATTTCCCGATACTATTGATATTCAGGCCTTTCAAGTGTTTGGGTCCAATTTCCATTATTTATGTACGAGCACGTCAATTACGAGATTTGTTGCTCTCCGAAACGGTCACTCTTAGGTAAATAAGAAACTTTATAATATAAGCTTTTATTATATTAATATGATATAGTAAAATTGAGGTCATCGTGGCGTAGAGGCATAAAGGTGTGAATGTAACGCGATGGTTGTCAGTTTGATGATCACTTTGGGGACTGAATTATTTATTAATATTTTCATTTTTTCACTCTGGTTGGCAATCTGTGAGTGGGCTGGTTTATTTCTTTTAGTTTCACACTGTGTTTCTCGTATAGCAGGGTAGGCAATAGGAACCTTCGTGTTGAAACACTCCATTCCCTACTTTCCGCCGTGTTCTAGAGGCATTGCTTGCTAAGTGGAGGAACTCAATGCCGCGCTTTGCTTCTTTACCAGAGCGAGGAAAAGAAAATATTAAATATTTCAATACCTTTAGTAAAAATCGAATCCACAACTTGACGCGTTTACATTTGCACGCTAGTGCGGAAAATAGGGCACGGAAAATATTAACAGTAGGTTTCCAAGTTCGCTCTGCCTACTCTGCTAAGTGCGTGGTGCAGAATTAAAAAAAAATACATCCACGATCTAAGCGAATCTTAATCATGGATGCATTATATCCTATTTAAAAACAAAAGCATTTTCATATAAATGTATGATACATGTCAACCATCACTTAACTGCGTCGTTTCTTAATTAAATAAATAGCTCGAGCCGTACTTTGCGAACTCGAGTAATTGGAATTTAAAATAAAACATAAAAGCAATCAAATTGGAGTTAAACGCTCATACTTCTTTCGGGAATACCGTTTTAAGCGGAAGACTGATTAAAACTGTAATTGG
>DWGR01002132.1:0-14331 GCA_018247715.1 Heliconius burneyi
AATAACTTATAGATCCCGACCGACGGTGTTGATACATAAATACATATGTTACATACAAAATACGCGCTAAAAACATAACCCTTTCTTAGCAGTCGGGAAAAAAGAATATATTATGTTGCTTAAATTTATCGAAATAGAGTTATCAAATATAAGCATTCAACATTCAGCAAGCAAATAAGAAATAGTTCCATATATCAAAAGTCATCATGCTTCAGTTGTGGTGTGCCTGTGAACCTATGGTGAACTTTAAAATTTAAAAAAATACTTTGTGTTTAAAGCGTGTATAGTCCCTAAAATGTATGTAAACAAATAAATAAAAAAATGTAATCGAGGCACACGATGCCTTTTTTTAGTTAGGCAGTGTAAAAGCTAAAGGGCACAAGCCGAAGGAGTGCTCCTTCGCAATCGAAGCGACAGTTCGATTGGCACTCAAGGGAATTAATTATTTTTATTTAAGTTTCTTCTCTCTGGTAGGCGAAGGCATGGCGTTGAGTTCAGAAAATTCGGCGGAAAGTGTGGAACGTAGTATCTTAACACTAGGTTCCATTTGCCTGCCCTGATACATGCGGGATAAAGCGTGAAGCTGAAAAAGGTTAAAACTTTACATGGTATATGTCTGAAGATATTTAAAAATACTTTATGGAGGATATTATTCGGAAAGTTCTTAGGTGTATTCGAATAGTATACATTTTCTACTAAGTTAATTGTAAATTATAAATTAGTGTTTCAATTTGATGGATTATTTATTTCATATGATTCAATTAGTCTGATCATTAAATATTGGTTATGTCCTAGTTAACTGTTTTAAAAATAATAAATTTTAACAATGGGCAGCTACCTTAGCTCCTAAAAACTGGTTAATGTAAATTTGTTAATTTCTAATATAATGGTATTATTTAAATTTAAGATTTAGAGATCTTAAGCCTTTTTAAATTTCTATTTAAAGTGACAAAGTATAGGTATATTGTTGTTACACAACTCTATATACAGTTAATGAAATACTATTGAATGAGTATATTTACAATAACAATGAACGTAGATTTAATGTTTATTTTTAACAATGTGGAGCCTTGACCTTTTTATATCTAATAGTTTGTTATGAAGAGCTTCGATTCAAATCACATAATGCAACCATCATTAAAAATAGATAAATGTAGTATTGGCAAAAAAAATAATTAACTTTTGAAGAAGAAACACGCAATTAAACTTATGGCCGGTATATATGCTTGTGTTATTTTACTGATTCATTACTGAAGAAAACGCATTTAATTTTGTATTAAGAAAAGGATAATAAGGATAAGGGATATTACTCGTGGCGCAACGGCGAAAGCGTGTGATTGTAAATGTGACAGGTTGTGAGTTCGATACCCAATCGAGGAAATACAATATATTTTTTATTTCGCTCCTAACACTCGTTAACGTCGTCGCTCTCGTAATAGGCGAAGTGCGCCGTTAAATTCCACCAATCAACGCGCAATGCCTCTAGAATTCAGTGGAAAATGGGGAATTAAAGTACCCCTACTCGTGTGAACGGAGTGTCTTAACACTAGGTTGTCAGGCTCCCTCTGCCTACCCTGCTATGCACGGGATACAGTGTGAAGCTATACAAATTATATATATTCGTATCGTTATCGAGAGCAATTTATATAGGATGTTGTTCAATTCCTATACAAATTGGTATCGACAACGATTTGAATACTTTTTTGATAGTTGTTCGTGCTTGAGCTACAGTAGATTCTTTTTGATAATTCATTATCTTAACTTTTATTAGTAGAAATGTAGAGTTTTCAACTACTGGACGCGTGTAAGTAATTTGTACGATTAATAATATTAGTATTTTCACATATCATACTGTAACCAATTTAATGCTGACAAGCTATTTACATTATTTTAGGTTTTTCTTGAAATCAAAGAATTGTTTTGTGTCATCTTTAGAATTGTTTGCAAGACATTACGAAATCTAGCAACGTTTATAAATAGAATTCTTTCGATGACGACCGGACAAAACCGGGCATTGGATTCCACCACCCATCATATAAACTTTCCTTTAAAAGTGGAAAACGGAGTGCCTCAATACTACGATCCACTTGATGGATCAATGCAAGACGGTTTTATAAGAAATAATGAGCTCTACCTAAATATTACTAAACAAAATAAGTAAGTAAATTTACTAAAATTTACAATTAATGTCTCTTGAATTTAAAATTAATTAAAATTATATGAGAAGACAAAAAATAACATAAATATTAATAATCACAATTTATAATTTGTTAAGTTGTGTGGAAATAAATGAGTACTCTTACAACATTAAGTGATAGGCAATGAGCATTCATATAAATTAAACGAACATATGACAAGTTAATATATAGTATGTTAGTTTATACAAAGGCTATAGCATGAAGTCAAGTACTATGAATATGAAGTTGTATGATGAATACGTCATCCTTTTATAGAGTTTTTCCTACATACGTTTTTACTTCTTGCCGAATTTTATACAAAATAAATGTATTACGGCCGCAAACTTAAGTAAAACGTAATCAAAATCTAAATATATCTCGTTGACCTACAGTGATGGCTGGCTAGAAAAGCTTACAATACAACCAAAGGATAACCATAGAAAAAACTATAACATGGACTTATACTCGGATCTGTAAAGAAAATAAAAATAAACTTAATTTTTATTTATATAAATTATAGTATAAATTACCATAATAGCACCCATCTATACTCTTGAAATTGATATGGAACCCACGGTGGGCGAGTCCGATTCGCACTTGGCCATTTTTTTACAACAATATTTAAATGATAAAACTTAGTAGACTTTCATAAAAATTACAGTTCTTATTGTTTTCATTAAGCAAGACAAATATTGTGTTAAGAAGAATATGACAATAGATGGATACCGTACTCCATCGAGACCTGAAATTCAAGACTAAGTAGGTTAAGCGATGCACGCTCGACCCGCGCTTTGTACACAGTTCATACAATTGACAAATCCTTGTACATTTTGTGGGTCTCCTTAAGTAAGCTGTATGCATGATATTGATTAGCACCTGTGATGTCAATGAAACCTCGAAACGCATTGTCAATATAAAAATGATATTTATAGCCCATACGTTGACACTTCGAAATACACTCGCTCGGGTCCTGTCCAGTTCACCACTCTCGTAATAATCACCATGTTGAAAATTGTGAGTTTGAATATATAATCTATTTTTGCATCTGTAAATCAATTACAATAATTATGAGGCAGGTGATCGTAAATTTAATTTGGCATATATCCCACTTAATATTTTCTCATATATCACATTTATTACAAAAATAGTATAAAAGAGGAAAACTATTGTTATAAAAGTTGTAAATAGTCAGTAAAAAGGACTTTAATATAAATACTTGTATTGACATTTGCATATAATAGCAATAATTTAATTCAGTATGTTTGTTTCCGAAGGAATTCTTAATCCTTAAGTTTCCTAATAGATTGCCTACAATTTTAGCATTTAAAGAAATGTGCTCTTAATATTCTGTTTATATTTTCTAAAGTATTTTACTAATATTTTTAATATTTTTTTTCCAGACACTTTTCGCTTTAGCAGCTTTAGCTCTAGCTTGCGCGTTGCCGCAAGACCAGCCTCAGGCGCAACCTGTTGAAATATTAAAGCAAGACTCTGAGGTGGACGTCAATGGATATAATTTTGAGTGAGTATATAATTTATTTCGTAAATAACCATCAATAATAGTTCAAAAGATAAAAAATAACGATTAATTAATATACAATGCTAATAAATTATTTTAAGATGACAATGGTTTTATATTATATCGCTAGTTAAACTTATTGCGCGTTCATAAATATAAAGGTATATTTATTACCAATACAGTGTACAAAACAAATAAACTGCATGTGTTTATATTTATAATTTTTAACATGAATACAGCAAGACCTTGTGCATAAAATGTAAATGCAGTAAACAACTCATGTAAATATAAAAGATGAATTATTACAACATTAAGTGTTAGTAAAATTTAGATAATTATTCATCTTCAAACAAGGTCGTAAAGTAAAATCTTACTCAATAATCGAAAGAGATAACTGATTTTATAAGTAGATACGAGTACAAGTACGAGTACGAGTTAATTGAAGCCTTCAAAAATTGGAATAAATAATAATTCATCTAATATTTTAGGTTTGAAACAAGTGATGGTACCTCTAGACAAGAGCAAGGCGAATACAAGAATGACACTGACCAACAAGGACTTTCCGTTAAAGGCAGCTATAAATATGTAGCTCCTGATGGACAGAAAATTTCGGTTAGTTTCGTTGCTGACAAAAATGGCTACCAACCCGTTGAGCATAAGGACGGAGATGAACCAGCACAAGCATAACCCACCAGAATCGATTGTGCCAACGCAACAAATGAGCTAAAACCAAATATTAAATAAATCTTATCAAAAGGGGATTTAAATTACAATTCTACCATTTCAAATTTCCGTTATATCCTCTTAAATAAAGAATTATAAACTAATTTGTTTTTTTATTAAACTATCAATTTCTTACAAGACAAGTCCAAAAAAAGCAATATGTATTTTGTTTCGATGCCCTTTTGGCTTCTAAAACATCCTTTGTTACGTTGGTATTTGTTTAATTTCAAAATATCAAATGTCATCGCGTGTATACACGTTTGGATGGCTATAAGTCGATAATAAGCCTCTAACTGTTACAAAAATATGGTAATTTAATGAAGTTACTTGAAAATAAATGTATTATTAATTTACATACTCGTGGGGTTACGATCATAAATTAAATGAATGTAGACATGTATTCACTTTTTTTGTACTGCATCGTTTTAAACATAAGACATTATAATTTCTTTGTGGATAATGTGAATAAATCTTTGTTTATAATCTTACAAAAGGCAAACTGTGATGGTGTGATGTGAATTATATTTCATGTGATGATGATTTGATGTGGATATTATACCAGCCTTTAGGCTGGCAAAAATTCTCACAACAGATTGCCCGTCAGGAGATGTCGCCACAAGCGAGGAGCTTTTGTTGATTCATCGCATCATAGTCTGGCTGAGTACCGCACCTGACCCCACAACACCTCGTCTATTAAGGCACTCGCTAACACTTAACTAACCATTAGGTTATGGTGAATAAGGACCTCTCACTATAGAATATGGCAGGGCTATCCTGGTAGGCCTGTAGCAGTCTCCTGCGAATCAGTTATCACTCTGAAAGAGGTCACAGAGTTTGTGCTATAGTCAAGCACTAATGCGGTCTGCATTAGTGCTTGACTCGCTTTGCCGCTGTAGGCCAGGGGTGAGAAATTATGGACGAGGTACTGCATCTTTGCAGTCCCTCTAGTTGTAGTGATCCTCCTGCAAATTATCGATGCAGTAGGCACATCAGGAAAAATCTCCACGGATGGTCTACGTAAAATCATTTCTTAACTTTAAAAAACGGCCAAGCGAAAGTCAGGCTCACCTGCCGAGGGTTCCGTACAAGAATGGGGGGTCTCGAGCTTTTTATGAAATTCTAGCTCAGCCAGATGAAAGGGATTTCATCTGATACCGCACTTGAACTAGAGGTTTTTATATCAAATTTTGCCCCCATTTTAAGGCTATTATTATTTAGGATTTAGCCGGCCTTACCCTATTAGTATTGCTTTCCTTTTAAATAAATGTAGAAAATCGTATTTCTTTTAAAATTATAATAATCATAATTTTTCTTTTTCAGGAAATCAAGATACCGTAGATCTTAGTATATAGTTTGAATCTCTACTCGCTAACTCTAAAGTACTACAGACGGACGTACAACAAAGTGATCTTATAAGGGTTCCTGTTTTCCTTAAAAGGTATGGAACCCTAAAAATTTATTTTATAAATGTTCCTCTTTTCCTTAAAAGGAATGAAACCCTAAAAAACAAAATATCTATGTGTATAGATGTAATTTTCTCTCTAAATCAAATAAACATTTTTTATGATAGAACACAAGGCATTTAGATATATTTTATGATTACGTAATTTTCGTATTTGGTAGAGTAAGTAGAAGCAACATATTAAACTTGTAAATAAATCCTGTATACATATAAATAAATAAATATATTATCTAGAGATTTTAATCCAAACATTAGTCAGTCAACTACTCCAAGTCACGGAGTCATAGCTTATATAATATACTAGCGGCCTGCCAGCGGCTTCACCCGCTTGAACTAAATGATTATTCATTTTATAAACAGACTTTACTTTTTCACAGCTTAATTTACTCGTTCAGGTTTCTGAACGAGTAAATTGAGCTTATAATAAAAATTTTACATTTAAGGGTGTTTAGCCTTAAGCCTTCCTTTTGATTTAGGAAAGGATTTATAATATTCTTTGTAAAATAACTGTACTGATTGCATATTATAAAAAAAAAACCAAATCGAATCGAATAATCCAATATAAAAATCGAATTCAAAATATTTAAATGAATCGAAATTATAAATTGAGAACCTCCTCCTTGTTTTGAAAGTCAGTTAAATACAGTTTTGTTATAAGTATAGATATGGATTGTTTTATATTTGCAGGCAAATCATGCCTTGAATTCATTCAAATACGGATATCTCTTTTTTTAATGAACCGATTTTGATGAAACCAACTTTAGATGTTAAGTTGAGTTAAAATAAAGCAATTATTGAAAGTTTATAGTAACTCGGTTCAGTATTTTCGAAGATTAGCGTGACCATTCATACAGATAGACAAACAAAAATTAAAAAAAAAATATTTTTGCTTTCTATTATTTTTTTAAGTGTCCCTCTGTAATAGAGGGACACTTAAAAAAATAATAGCAATCCCATTTAAGTTAAAAATATAATTTGTACAGACAAAATATTTTATTGTGTTTTATTTTATATATATAGATAATAGATATTATAAGCCACGCAACTAGACTACACAGAGTAGTTTATTTAACGACGCGGTAAAAGCCGACTTAACTTCGCCAAAATCAATTGCAGGCAGCAATAAGTAAGATTTAATCAGTTTTTCTTAATAAATTTAGTGCAATTTATCCAATTGTGTCATTAAAAATCTACTTAATTTATAGACGATATCTTAAAATTAATTTAATTTATGGAAAATAATAGAGACAAATACAATAAAATATAAACATTAGGAATATTCAAATATTACAATATATCATTACTTCAATAATAAATCAAATGATACAACTATAGAAGTTAATAAACATTTTTATTGACTGTCAGGAGAAGCCACACGGATTTGCGGTTTGAAGCCTTTGTCATCTGCGGTGAAGGAGACAATGTACTGGACGCCGTCTGGGGCTACGTAGGAGTATGAGCCTCTTACACCAATACCTTGATGGTCTCCTACAGTGATGAGTTCCGCTTCTTCTTTACGTGACACCCCGTCGCTTGTTTTGAACCTAATACATACATAAAATATTAATACAACGAGACAATCGCCATATCGAAATCACACAAATGTTTATAAAGTATCGTAGCGGAGTAAGTCAATATCTGATTATATGTATATTGCTAAGATTATACCAATCTACCCCGACTTGGAGAAAGTATCATATTTAAATTATCTTCATATCGAGAAGCTAAACCTACTGTACACGCGACAGGTTGTGGGTTCGATTTTATCTTGAGGAAATGAATGATTAATAAGCCTTCAGAATTCGAAGACCAGAGTGTCTTAACATTAGATTTACTCTGGCTACTCTGGCTATGTACGGGTTATAGCGTAAAATAAAAAAAAACATTTCTCCGTTTTCTATCGGCATTTTATCTATCTACCCTGCAACACACGGGAAGTAGGGTAAAAAAAAGAAAAAAAATTGCGAGACAGGCAATACCATATTCCCGTTCGATTCGCGGCATTTACTTTAAAGCGTCTGTCTATACATTATTGGATAAAGCCAAAATGATTATAAATTTCCGCTTATTGATTATTTCATATTTTATTTAATGTATGATAAAATCTTCTTAGAAATTACTCTGTACATAATGTATTTAGCTAATTTTCCTTTATAATTATTTTTACGACGGATTTAAACGATTTTATCTTACGACATTTTTCAAACAATCAATAAATTCTAAAACATGTAAACCTTGGCTTTTTAACATAACCACATTTCAATATTGTAAAATTCATTCTTAACTTATGTAAATATTCTTTAATGGGTTGTTTTATACTACACACCGAATTAATTAGTCAAAGCTTACCTTTGCTTATGTTATTATCAATTACGTATCAAATCAAATTTAAGTAACGTTTATTTATATAGACCATTGTGAGGAGATATAAATTAGGAATTTTAAGTAAGTATATGTAAATATATGAATGATTGCGAATTTAATTAAAGAAATTTAATATATATATATATATATATATATATATATATATATATATATATAAAGTGATTGTCAACTGGAAAAAGTGTTCACTTACTCAAAATCATATCCATTCGTTCTAACAAACGATCTTTCAGTCAAAATCTCAACTGGTTCTTTACTTTCCTGGGCTGCTAACAGCACTACTAAGGCAGAGAGGGTAAAAAGTTTCTGAAAAAATATAATCATACATAAATATTTTAATCTTTGAATGCGTTGTAAGACTATTCATCGACAGTGGCACATTAAAAATCTTAGTGTAAATGAACATAAATTATTAAATTTAAAGACAAAATATTAAAATGTATATTTTATTTTTTATTTAAAAATAGTAGTTTCACTTTTTTCGGTTATTCATCAAATGCAAAATTATTTTAATTTATTAATAATATTAATAACCAATAGGTTTTGTACTTACCAAAGCAAACATGGTGTACCTGGGGGTTTTCTAGAGAGTTTTTCTGTGAATGATAAAAAGTTCCAAAATATTGCTCTTAAATACGTAGTTTGTTTGTTTAAGTTACAACAATTGATCAAATATATTGAAAGTTAGTGTGCGCTAGTAAGGTGATAAACATGAGAATGATGAAATGCCACATCTTGTACCAAATTGACAAGGACCTTTGCAAATCATTCACAAATCACAAGAATCATTCTTAGGAGAATACGGTAAGTGACTCTACTTATGAGATTTTTTTAGTTATTTCAATATTAGAACTTTATTATATTTTTAAATAATTAATTATATAGATTACAAAATTAATTTTCCAAATTATTATTAAAGAAGTTTTTAGTGTAATTATAAAGGAGAATAAAAAAAATCATATAAATAATAATTTAGTTTAATAAATACTTAATTATAATAATAATTACAACCAAATAAACAATAATATCGCTTTTTAGTATCGAATAGTATTGTTTTTCTATGATATTTTCTTTATAATAGTTCTATAGCCTCTTCTTCCCGCCTTGTAAGTCATTTCGTATAAATGTCCCTTGTCGTCATACCATCGGACAGCACCCAGTACGTTAAGTGCAGCATTTCCAGTTCCAGTATCTTGCATGGAGCCTTGTTCTGTACGCGAAGATCCATCACTGGCATCATAGCTGCAATTTGATAATTTATATTGATGTAAATATTTTATTAAATTAAGGCTTTTGTGGTGCAGGGGTACGCGTGTGACTATAACGTGACAGCTGTGGGTTCAATCACCACGCGGGGGAATGTATTTCATATACATATTTCAACATCACGCTTACATCCTGCACTTAGCAGGGTAAGCAGAGTAGCAGAACTTTTCTCTTTTACCTCGTTTGCCTTGTTACCAGAGCAAGAGAATCAAAACATTAAATGTGGGGGAATGAATCCCCCAAGTTGGAATCGACCCACAACCACGACGACCTCTACCTACTATAACCATTACAGCGTCAAAAATATCGTGTCTTTAATAGTAACGGTAAATTATTGATAAATTTGTATATAATTCTACGACCAAATGACACATTTATGTCATAAAACTACTGTGTTCTTTAAACATTAACAAGCCGTCCACGTGTTTGTTTAAAAAACGTGACAACTGAACAAAATTACCTGCTTGGATTATATCCAACGATGTTCAAATCACTTGCACTACGTACAACTTAATAAAAAATAAAGATAGTTACTCTATACTGAGGCCGTCGTGGCGCAGCAGCATAAGGGTGTGACTGTAATGCGACGGTTGTGGGTTCGATCCTCACTCGAGGAAGTTTTTTTTTTGAACATGGGGTTAATGCTGTTAGCCCTATAGGCTTCTACAGTAACATCCGTTAGTTAAGAGTGGCTAAGTGGCTGCTTTTACGTTTATACTTCCATTTCTTCGCTCTGGTGTCGAGGCAACGCGTAGCATTGAGTTCTGCTACTCAACACGTAATTTTCAAGAATTCGGCAGATAGTAGGGATCGAACTTAATATTAGGTTCCCTCTGCCTACCCTGCTGTCTGCGTACAGCGTGAAGCTGATTTATTTACTATATATTTTATAAAAAATAAATACACAGGTAGACATTGTTATATCAGTTATATCAATAAGTTTTAGAGAGAATGAGTTTTGCAATTGCAAGATTTGTTTGAATAAAGCGGCAATACTCGCTTTAGATATCCCTATACCTATTATATATGTTATAATAAAAAGAAAATTACTGAATAGGTAATGGGTTCAGTTCTTAAGGAATAATAATTATTGATTTTATTATATGAACTTATGCTCGTCAACGTATCTTACATATTTATCTACACATGTCTATGTAGGTAAAGGTATAACAAAACAGTAAAATTGTGAAAATGTTTCTTACATCATGTAGTTTATTTAGCTTCACGTTATATCCCGCGTATAACAGGGTAGGCAGAAAGAACCTGGGAACCCAGTATCAATATATATCCCTTTTCCGCTTTCTGCCAAAATCTGGATACATTGCGTGTTAAGTATCGGAACTCATCAACGCGCTTTGTCTCGTTACCAGAGTGAGGAAATCAACTCACAACGATCACATTTGTGACCCTGTGACACAACTGGCCTCGAAATGTGTTCAAAGTTGAATATTCTCAATTATTTAAATTAAATTCTTCGTTTTCACTATGCGATGTTTTCAAGTTTAAAAAAAAAGTAATAAATTACAATTTTATCGAAAAAGTAACAACAAATTGAATTTACAGAAGTGCAACATTAAACATATTGTTATATATTAAGGTAAGGTACGACCATTTACATTTTACATTTAAGGTTTTTTTAAATGAGTCACTTCGAAGTAAAAATTAAAGAGCACCTTAGTTAGGAAATTTTAACAACAAACGTGAATCATAGCGCTATTCAAATTTATTTATCTATTCAAATATATTAGACGCCCAATAATGTAATATGATTAGAGCTTTTTTTTAGTAATGAATTCTTTATTGATGACGGATACGCACGATTTACGTTTTTATTTTTGGGTAAAAGGTATTTTTTGTGTACTGTATACAGGTATATATAACTTTATACATAGACACATATTTTTATTTATAATAAACATTTTAATAAAAACATAAATGGTTATACAAGATCGTAAAATGTTTTTAAGAAAGTTATAGCGAGTGCACACTCTACCAAATATTTTCTTATTGTTTTTTTTTGTTTTAAATGTTACTTCTTATATCGCTTGTACTGTTATAATTATATTTAATATTTGTAATGGGAGCAATCAAAATTGATGAATATATGGAACATCTATATTAAAATTGGACTTATAAACACACACAAATAATCTTAATTATGTAAAAAAATATATACGAAATAATAAATAAAGAATGTATATTTTTTATAATTTTAAGTCCACAGAAGCGAAAAATTCATTCTCATGTCTATATGTTTATTACATTTAAATATCATTGAAGGATTTTTATTAGAAAACATGCAGTTCTCTTCTGTTTTGTTGTGTAAACGGAAGAAAATATTGAAACCCTTACTTGTGTGGCCGATAAATTGTATTATTTGTTATACGAGTATATTTTTAGCTGATATTATTTTTGCTGTGACACTCTTTTTGGATTACATTTATTTGCATGTGTACTGTATAATGTTTAGATTTAGAATAGACGGCCTCTTCAATGATAAGATAAATACAGTGTGCTTCAAAATATTTTTATTTACAAAAATATAATATGTGAGATATATTAAAGTAAAAAGTGAAAAATAAATATATCATCTTTTATTGGCGTAGGTTTAATCTCCAAATGTACCTACACACAATCTGGTTTGGAGAATACGGCAAATGGAAAAAGGAAAGTATTATAAATGACGACCTACATATACAAATGCTCTTTTAAAGAGTATTCGAAGACAATATACAAAAGACACAAGACGTTACTTAAGTACCAAGTTTTTGCTTACTATTTTCCATTTTATATCGTCGCTTGACATTCATTAAGCCACATATGGCATGACTATTTAAAGTATCGACAGACAAGAATCAACTGTACCAGTAAGGTGGTGTAAGATGAATAATTTGACCACGGTTTTATTATGAAACTACTTGTGATAATAACTTTTTTACAAAGTGTCGTAAAATTACAGTTTTTGCACTGATATCAAGTAAGTTATTCGTACATCGTGTTATGAAATTTTAGCAATGGAATGTCACCGTCCTCGTATATCACAAATTTACAGTTGATAGGATAAACATACTTAAATAGTAACAACCTTACAAAAATATTTACATTTTTTTTAAATAATATATAAATCACAAAAATTTAATGTCAATTACATTAAATGAAAAAGTAGGGGTAGGGTTAGTACGGAAAGTAGGGATCGGAGTGTCTCAACACCAGGTTCCCTCAGCCTACCATGCAGCATTTATATGGGATGTAGCAGAAAGCTAATTTTCAAAATACTTTATGTAGATTATTTTTATTTGGGTACCAATTTAAATAAAAGAAACAATACACGCAAAGGTGTATGGCGAAATATTATAATGAAAACAGCATTTAAATAGGTTAAGCAGTTTCGATAGTAGTTATCGATAGACATGTAATTTATAGTATTGATTTATAAACATAAAGATGCTTAATATGTACATAATGACTAATTTTAGAACAAATGTAGGAGTTGTGGAAATCCAAAGATGTAACTATATTATTAAGACTTTACACAAATAACAAATATAATTTTTCCACATAAATCACGGAACACGTGATCCATTACGTCATATTCATCAAAATCCGTTCTTCCAAATAATTATTTTATAATTTTATGATGACCTTCTTATCTATTTTCCAATTCTCCCACATACAGCAAAAAAAAGAGAAACTAAGCAAATTGCTCATTCCAATTTGCATGCGTTTTGAATGGACAATGGAACATGCCTCGGATCAGAACCTAACACCGGGTTATGTCTATCTAATCGAAGAAATAACTAAAGATAATTATATTTGACAGATGTAATGAATATATATTTATACTTTACTTCGAAAACGTATAAAAATTTGAACATGGCGGGACTCGAACCCGCGCCTCCTGGAAACCGACCAGGCATTTATATTATATTTTCGAGCAGGTTACCCAGAGAGAATGAGCACTAATTATTAGAATCAAATCTAGGACTACCTCGTAAAGCATTTCGTATACAAATCTAGACTGACCACAATTTTTTTATGCTATTTCATTAATGTACGTAGCATCTATCGATCAAAATACGGATGTGTAACCGAAATCCACTTAAATATTTGCTTTCGCCAATAACAATACCAGATCACGTACTAGAATAATCAAGCCATTACTCGGCAATGTCAGGTAATTGACAACGTAAGCGCCTAATCTGTTGTACATCGATTGCATAAATCTTATAACTCGCTAAAACAAACATACACATATATGTATATATATATTTTAAAAGAAATTATATTTAAAAAAATAATAAATCAATTTCCCGTTGCGTGTGTGTCGTTCATGATATATGTACCGTGCTTTTTTATATTTATATCTCATATAATATTTATATTCTAAACTTTTTCTTCTCATTAAAAGTCATCATAATATTCTTACGCTGGTGTCATACAAAATAAATTTCAAATATTGCTGGAGCTACCTATACTTAATTAGACAAAACACAATGATGAACCAAAATAAGATCACACGCTATTTTTTTGCGGTCGTTACATAAAACATGTCCATTGTTTAGAATTGTTTATGAGAAAACTGTTTCAAACATTTTAATTACTTGTAAAATAAAAATATTACTAATGTTTAGAGGTCAAAAAACTTAAAATACATTCAGAGGCGGATACATATTTTAATGTGTGTATATGCGTATATGAAACGAGTCGGGAATGTGGGAGGACAGGTCGTTGTCCAGTAACATCTCGATTAGAGTTATTAGAACAGCCAATTAAAACAATTAACTAAATGTTATCAAATATTG
>DWGR01002133.1:0-14331 GCA_018247715.1 Heliconius burneyi
ATTTTATTTTTTACACAAAATTTGATGCAAATCCTTTGATCCATATTTTTCGATAGCAAGAAATCGCCGAGCACGCAAAACACTTATAACCTTTACGCCTCTCCCAACCAAACAAAAAATGCTATACTCTTGAAACTTGGTACAGATGTTCAGGAAGAGTGTACCAACATAACAAAATAAAAAAATCGATAATCGAAAGTACGTTGCCCGCCAAATTTGAAAAGTCACCTTACTTTTTGAACACACCGATCGTATACTATAATTTGTGGGCGTGGCTTAACGTACGTGGCTTGGCGTGCACTTTTAATTAAAAATAAATAAAGCAAAAAGGGATATTTTATTTGACCATAAGTTATCCAAATCAAAGTTATCATAATCAAAAGCTATCGTAATCAAACATGCGATAATCGAAAATTACGTTTTTTTGTAGACAAAGCACTCAATACGCAATGTTTCCTACGAAGTCAATTTGGACAGCAAGTGGAGAACAGGGGGAGCACTTACCTAGTTATTATGTTGGATAAAAATAATATATATAATTCCTCTTATGTCTCCGTTATAGGGAGAAGATATAAGTCTTCTCCCTATAACATAGTATATAATCCACGATAGTCCATTTTGAGGTAGTAGTAATTATCTTAATTTATTCAAGAGTTTACATTTTAAAAATAGCTCTACGCTGTGTCTCGCGTATATCGGAATAAGCTGATGGAATATATTGCTAGGACGCTCTCTTTCCCGTTATCCGTTCTTTTTTCGAGACATTTCTTGTTGAGTGACGCAACTCAACGCTGCACTTTTTTTTATTATTAGAGGAAATTAAATAATATAAATAAAATTCTACTGAATGTAACATTCTCAAATAAGTACTGCTGGAATATGTGTCAAACCGCAGGACGTACGTCACAGACAATGCAAGTCAAGCATTGTTTTCATAAATTTATTTCGAAATTTTGTACATTTTATGAAAAACCTTGATAAAAACTAGAAATTTTCTAATGTAACAAAAAAGTGAGTCAATTCTTGAGATCAGTGTAAAGTAATACTTTTTTAGAAGCTTTAAAAATTTGAACACGGGATTTGAACCCACGCATCTTGGAAACTTCTTCCTCAAATCCTGCTACGTGATTTTATTTACGTTTTTAATTAGTATATTTTAGATAAACAATAATCTTTAAGCATGATTAAGCAAAAAAGACAATTTTACAAGATTAACAAAATAATTATTTTGTAGAAATACAAGTATGTTGAAAAGATAAAGATAAAGTTACTTCGTCTTATATAAAAGAAATATTATATCAGCGTAAAGCTGTGGTACAACTGAATCACCAACCTTTAAGAACTTCTCAAACTAAGGACTTGTAATCTTAATATTAATATGAAAGCTTTGTAGAGATTTGTGTTGTCGATATGTGATTCTTACTTAGCAGAGTGAATTATATTATTGTTTTTATTTGACGTAAATTGTGAAACGGAGTGTCTTAACACTAAGTTCCACTTGCCTATCAAATTGCCTATCTATGTAGCAAAAACAGCTTTTTATTTTTTTTATTATATAAAAAATATAAGCTTTGTAAAGGTAAGGGGTTGAAAACCAATACATCCGTGGAAAATAATATCTATTAATTTAAATAAAAATAACTTAATTCACAAAGTAATTAGTTAAAGAACACGAAACATCAAAAAATTAAGTGATTTTACAAGTCAAAGAGCTTATTGCTTAAAGCCCTAGCTTAAGGTAAACTTACATAAATAACTTGAATAATTAAAAAAGTGTATTTCTAATTAATGTTCACAGACAGTTCATTACTAGAAACATTTAACTTTGTATACTGCACCGAATTAAATTCTTAAAGCATTATCCTCTATGTTAAAGATCTTATAAATCTATGAGTCGTCCGCTACGCGAGAATTACTTACGCAGCTATAGCAGTAAATTGAAAGTAAAAAATAAAGAAGAAACTTGAAAAACATAAACTTATAATATTCGAATTATAAGCCGGTCTTATAGAAAGAAATTCTAAATACGCTTTAGAATTTTTGTAATATAAGGATGTAGAGATGTGTCTAAAAATTACAGTTAAATATTATAGAACGCTTTTATATTTCATCGTAGCGGGACTCGAACCCACATCTCTTAGCCTTTGTCCACGTTTTCTTGCCTATTAAGCCATAGACACGTTTGTATCGTGCTACGTCAAAATTTACTTACGTTTGGAGGGTACTAGGTTACTTACAATATATTATATCGAAATAAGCATCCCAAACTTCGTTTTACGTTACCACACTGAGAGAGAAGAAAATAAATTTTCACGTCCTTATACCAATAATTTTAATAATAAAGTAAATAAGACCAAAATCTCATGATAAATTAATGGAAATATTTGTAAAATTTTATGTCATTGTATAAAGACAGTTAAGGAAAATAAATCTATCTTGAATTTTCTCAGTAAATACATATCTGTAGAGATACCTATATCTTAGTTTTATGCGTAGTTGAAGTAGCACATCAAAAATAACCAGTATTTCTCATTTAGCTTATAAGTTCTAGGTTCAATTACCTATAACCATACCTAGAACTTACGTCACGATCTCACCACCGTCGCCAAGATCTTTCCGGTCATGTCGACGGCGATCGTTTTTTTTTATTGTGGATATCTTTCTCTTTTGGCATCAATCAAAAAGTTTTGTAATTTTTTCGGTGAAATGTCAAATACATGACAAGTACACTTAAATAAATTACAACTTTTCAGTAGGTCAAAGTTCATACACTTATAAATATTTATATAAGTAAGGTCTTTCTTGTAAAAAGAAGTTCAATTATAGAAGCTACGTTTAAGTTTCAGTGATTACACTCACAAGAATGAGAAAAAAAGTTTCGCAACGATATCCGCTCTCGGAGATCCCACGGGGCCACTTGACACAGTAGAATAAAAGGTAGCGAAGGTTGTCTACGTACTTCTCTGAATAATTGGCTACGTTATAAGTTACATATGTGACTTTAATATATATCTGTGTATAATATGTTTTTACATAATTGTTATATGTTCAGACTTTGAAAAAATAACACTTCAGCTTTAGCTAGGTAGCCACGCTCTCGCTGTACTTTATCTCGCCAGAGTAGAGGAATATGTTACAAATAATTAATATCCTCAAGTGGGAATTGATCCCACAACCATTGTGTATTTAGGTAAGCCCCATTTTACTGAGCTATGTAGGCCATTTAGCCTACCTTACATTAACTAAACTATTAGATAGGTTTATATTTTTCATATATCATATATTTTTTCATGTATCATAGTTTTTCTTATATTACAGTTATATTATTATAATCGTTTTTTTTATTGTTGTCATGTATTTAGTTCATATTAAAAAGACTGCGGCAAAATTGAAAATAAAGATGATATCTAAGATCTCCAAAGACTCATAAAAATCCCAAATGAATACTTACAAAGGTCACCGATGAATTTTTATAGGAGGCGACGTGGTAATATTATTCATTTATTATTAAAGCTTGGGCACGTTCAAATATTATAATATTAATTTTAAGAAAACAGACTCTTTTAAGTTCATGCGCTATAGAACACTTTCAGTATGCCTCCCTAATGAACTAGTGTAGGTGGACCCTACATTACTATATTTGTATTAATATTATAAAACTGAAGAGTTAGTTTGTACGTACTTACTGATATCAGCATCTAAATTGTCTCGTAACTTTCGTCGAAGTAAGCTATAGATTATATAATATTACGTAACGGTTTCAATTTCCACCAAAGGCTTACTTACCTATTGGTTAGAGAAAACTTGGGGACGTGAGTTAAATATATTTTTCATTATTATTTTTTATTTCAGCTTCATGCTGTATCCCGCATATAGCAGGATATTTTTTATTTTGCTTACTCCTATAAAGGATTAATCACGCGCATTCATAGTCGCTACCCACGCGTGCAATATTTTTGTTTGAATCAAATACATCTTCCTAAGTGGGCGTTATATTAAATCCAGATTTAATTATACTCAGAATTAGTTCTAACATATGAAAATAAGACCTAAGAAGGCTGATCTACATTTTTTTTTTTCTAATATTTTTTACTTTTAGTAAATAAAATGAAAAGCGGTAGTTTCGCGACCCAAAACGTCTAAGATTGATGATAAAATATCAGGTCTTTTATTTTATCTAACTGGCTTGTCCCATATAAGGGAAATTCAAAACAAAAATATATATTTCCAGCTGAATCCGGATTTATAATTTTCATATTTATTGAGCTTAATGACAATAGCACCACTTATTTTTACATTGTATAAAACAGTCTCTTCTCATCGATTTAAAATCTGTTAAGTAAATCAATGTATTCTAATATGGCTAACACTAGTAGAAACAGTAAATCCTCATCACATACATAAAAATACATTATATAAGTGAACTACCCACTAAATATGGCCCACATTTAGTGGGTAGGGCTCTTATCAGGTAGACCAAAGCTAAGTATAGTCACCAGAATGGAGGATTACTATATACAGCGTTGAAGAGTCTAGATTAAAATAAAATTAAACTTAAATCAGCTTCACGCTGTATCCCACACACAGCAGGATAGGCATAGGGAACCTAGTGCTAAAACACTTTCTGCTAATTCTGTAGGCATTGCGTATTTAGTGATAGAACTCAACGCCACGCTTTGTTTCGATACCGGAGCGAGGAAATATAAACGTAAATAAATATTTCTCTTCCAAGAGTGGGGATCGAACCCAATACTGTCGCGTTACAGTCACACTCTTGCGCCGCTGCGCCACGACGGCCTCTAGCAGAAATTGAAAAGCATTTTATTTCTGAATACAAATGAAACTAAATGGATAAACATAAACCCTATAAATATCTCGTTGTTTACGCAACATGAACTGTGACGAAAGAAAATAAAAAAGTTATTGAAGTAACTTTGTACATGAATTGATGGTTGTAATCTCTTTTACAATATTCCATAAGCATCTTTTACAGTATTTCAATTTATCTTTTACAGTATTTCATAAGAAATACATAATTTGTAAATACATAATAAACTGAAGTCGTTGCGCTGGGACACAAGCGAGCAGCTGCATCCCACAGACAGCGGGGAAGCTAAAAAAATATAATGTCTTAAAAACGATATTTGGCAATCAGCGATATTTGGGTGGGAAATGACATGCCAGAGAATGTGCCTGGCTTTGATCTGAAATTATATTTTTTTAATTGTTATGTTCCTTCTGCCTAATCTGTTATATTTGGGAAATAGCGAAAAAATAAAAAAAATGTTTCAGTATGAGAATTTAAAATTTTCACGAGGATCGTGAGTGAGAATCGTGTTCTAACTCTAGGTTCCCTGCTAGGAACCTTGCTATGTGCGGAATACAACGTGAAGCTAAAATAAAATATTTTCAATATTTGAACACAAAACATCAATAAAGATTATAATTTCGAAGTCTACGGCCGCTTCTGTTTTGAAAATATGTTGCATATAAAATACTAGTAGCGGTAATAGTAATCCAAATCTAGTTAAAGAAAGTGCAGCGCTGAGTTCCGCTATCTTACATGGAAACTTTATGTGCCTTAGGGTGCAACTTTCTTTTTACCTTCCCTACTTAATATAGAAAAATTTTACTCAAGTTTAAAAGAAAATAACTATACGGACAACTAGCCCGTTTCCTTTCTTTATTTTCGTGATCTACTAAATTAGAAATCTTTGAAATTGAAAATAAGAATTCAAAAAAATACTTATTTTGTAGCAATATTGTCGCGTGCAATGATTTATATTGACATAACTTTTTTATTTTTGAATGAATTTTTACAAAATTAAAGTCTTATATACAACAGCGAAAATTGCGAAATCCTTAAGATAAAACGGTTCAGCCGCTTCTGACATTATCCTGCACAAACGCACAGACACAACAGACATAAAAATAAAAACATATGAAGAAAGAAAAATCTCTGACATCTTCCACAAAATAAAAACACACCTTCGAAAATAATAAAATCTTTTTCAATTTCCTGAAAGAAGCCGAGCTGTATTATGAGTCGAGGGAGGGAGCTAGGGAGGGATATGCTGGAGCACGAAGAGCAGGCGCACAAAGTGTGACGCAAAATCAACTCGTTGTGTGTTCGATCTCCCCACTCGAGGAAAGGAAATATTTATTTAAATTTATATTTTCACTTCTTCGCTCTGGTGTCGAGGCCCTGAACACGCAATGCCTCCAGAATTCTGTGGAAAGTGGGGAACGGAGGGTCTTAACACGAGGTTCCCTCTGCCTACCCTGCTGTGTGCGGAATGCAGCATGAAGCTGATTTTTTTTGGATGAAAAGCGATTAAGTTCTTAATTTACAAAACCACTCGCGATTATTTTCGATACATGGCCTGACGTTCCATTAGCGTCGCGTCAACACCCACTTCATGCCTCAATAGTCCTTTCGGTTGAACTGTCAAAAGGTTTAAAGATATACTTATGTGGATATAAATTATACTGATTTAGGATATATTATATTTGTGTATTGTATTATTTTACTTGTAAATGTAATATTTTTCATTTTATTTACTTTCTTCTTTGTCCTGAATAATGTATGCAATAATATACAAAATGGCTTTGACCAAATGAGGTAAATCAAAATAGAAACTACCTATGCATGTATTAACAGCTTAAAACGATTTATTTCATGGACGCCAATTATTGAATAAAAAATATAGTTTGAATATTTGAATGCGAAACACAATTGTTATCTGACTATGTAGTATTGTCATGACGGCAAAAAGAAGCCCTTCGCATCACCGAATGCGAAGAGTTTGCTCCACAAGCAAATGATACTGACGTCACTCAACACACATTATCGAGAAATGAGGCAAAAAATAAAGAACGGAGTGGCTTAGCACTAAGTTGGGCCACTGCCACAGCAGCCAGAAGGTAGTATAGTTTAAAGAATTAATATCGTTATTTCATTGTACTTGATATAGAATTTCCATTACAATGTGCTTACGTCGATTTAAATTGAAAGGTTCTGAATAAACAACAAACAGTTCTACTACAAATCTACTCTGGTTTCATTAGATAAATACAATCTACTAACAAATTGCATCGCTCTCGTAATTTTGTGTAATGGTATCTTTTAAATATTAGACTCTGCGTTAATATTTTCAATATTAAGACCCGTATTTATATGGCCCGAGAGATCAACATCATTAAATCGCACTCAAGATCGCTCTTACTTGATCACTTTATATAAAATGACCTACAAATATAATTTTGTAATGATTTTTTCCTATATATAAATTTTATCCAGTTTTTTTATTTGTATTGTAAGTGCGCACTTTCTTCCTAATTTCAAAACTGAAGGTTTACAGGAAAGTACCCTATGGGTTTTGATTAGGAGAATTTAAGAAATGTATCGATGCGTAAATTTTCGTGTCTTTTGATTGCGTTAGAAACTTAATTCTTACTGTGCTTCTTTTCTGTACGACTCTGAACCATAGAACCTATATATACCCATTGAAATAGTTTCAGATTAATATATGTACGTTATCTTGAGATAAATGGTCTCGACAGACGGAAAACAGAGTTATTCTATAAGAGTTTTGTTTATACCTTTGAACGCTCGGAACCCTAAAAAAATATCATAAAATATGTTCCTATACCCAGTATTTTACACATATAGGTATTCAGGTGCAACTGTAGACATGCAACTGCAACCCACCACCTGTTGCGCTTACAGCAGCACGCTTAAATCGCTGCGTCTGGGGCTTGCCTTTATTAGAAAGTAAATTTCAAGTAAATAAAGATTCATAACATTATTTCAGATTCAAGCTCTATCCCACAAATAGCACGGCAGGCAAACCGCAGAGGCCACCAGTAATAAAATACACAACTTTCCATCGACGTTCACTACGTCTAAAGCGACTAAATAAATATATTTCATTCTCGAATTTAACCTACAACTGTTACTAACATTTATCAAACATGTTTATAATATTATTATAATATTATAATATATTTATTAATATAACTAAAAGTTTCTAACAGCCCTTCAATGCACACAAACATACATAATATACGTCCTAAAACATATAAGCCCAGTTCCATTAATTTTGAGTTTAGAAATCCCCGAACACTGAAAGTTACATTACTGAAAGTATTTTTTTTTCTTTATAAAATTTAATTAAAAGTATATTTGTATTTTTTTTGTTAAATAATTGTACATAATTTCTTTTGTAATAGGATTATAAAAGAAAAATCTTTCTAGGAAAATTATGCATGAATAATTTGTTTACTTCATACTGAATTCGAATATTTGAATTTACATCACACTTTCTTTCGGTATGTAGAGAGATCTATGTGTTAAGATATTTCGTTTTAGAAAGTGGCAGAATTCACCATCACCCTTCACTAATAGAGTGAGGAATTGAAAATAATCATTACTCCGAGTGGAATTCAAACCCACAACTGTCACGTTTAGAGTCATATGCTATGCCACGATGTCCTTAAACCGACTGATGTTAAGGTTACTTTGTAAAATCAATAATATTGAGAGAAGTAAATAAATACCGAACTATTCGTATATACGAATACAGAACTGAATAGTTCAAAATTATTAATAAATAGAAACTTAGCTAAAAACATACGTTTTGTCATTGTTGTCGATTACCAATCGAGGAAATATAATACTAATATAGTATTTTTATTTCCTTGCTCTGGTAATAAGGCAAAGCGTGGCGTTGAGTTCCGCCATTTAACACTTGATGCCTTAAGAGTTTGGCGGAAATTGGAAAATAGAAGTGTCGTGATGGGAACTTTGAGTTGTAATACTAGGGTCCCAGGTTCCATCCGCTTTTCCTATGATGAGTGGAATACATAAAAAGTTAAAAACCTATAATATGGTCAATTAACTACATATTTTACTCAATATTTAATAAATTCGAGAAAATATTACGAGACCATGTATTTTACGCAGACAGACGGACAGTAATCCCTTATTAATGAGAGCTCTCGTTGAAGGATCTTTAATCGTATTAAATTTGAAACTAACCTCGGGTGTCCTTGCGAGACACTAGATACCTGTCGTGCTTTAACTTCTAATGTGTACGAGTATATATGTTATTTAGTGAAACGTTAACTCAATGACGCCTTCGCAATGTGAACGTGCTTAGCATCGTCTGCTGCACTTGGACTTACATAATTTATACGAAGGGTAAATTTTATTAAACTTAATATATTATTATTATTTCTCTTTCATAATTCACGGCTTCAAATGAACCCGGTCCTTCGGAAGGTTTACATGGGAACAAAAGTGATGGACTTCTGGGTAATCACAGGTAAGCCCAGAGATGGTCGAGATGATGGCAGAGATGTGTTATTATTAGGATTGCAGTTGAAGTTGTATCTTGAGGTACAACTTCTGCAATCGTGTAAGTCTTAAATATACTTTCAAGTTACACTCCTCATGATGACGGTTGTGGGTTCCTTTCCCGTCTCTTTTAATTTGCTATAGCAAGGCTGTACTGAAAAGCGTTTTACACGTACTATTTACCTTACCTTACGTAAGGATCTTGGTCACTTCAAAACACCAAAGAGATATACTCAGATACTGTCTATCTACTGAGATATGCTCAGATAAAGGAGTAAGGAACGAGAGTAAAGAAGATCGTCAAATGAGATATAATTAACATAAGGTACCAACTGGAGAAGGGTTGGTAGAAAACAATAGAAAATATAAGATGCAGCATTGAGTTCCGCCATTCAACACGCAATGCCACGAAAATTTGGTGGAAATCGAGGAACGGAGTGTCTTAATATTAGGTTCATATATGCTTTTGTATTTTTTTATATGCGTTCTATATTCTATATAATAAAATCGTAACTCATCAATGTCTATACATGGAAGATACATCGCAAAAAAATATTACTCGTGGCATTTTTTAGTAAAAAGAGAACTAAAAAAATATTTTTAACATTTTGCTTGATGGCCTGTTTGTCCACCTGAATCTCTGTTTTCACAATTATTAATAAATAAAAAAGTTATATCTATTTAACTTATGTTGTTCGACAAAGTCTCAACTTGTTAAAAATAATTGCTTTATACAACAGATTTTTCAAAATAAACTTAAACTGCGAATTAGTTAGTAAATTACAGAAGACAACCGTACTAGAATAATTCATATTTTTTTCTTAAGAACACTTAAATTAATATTCGTATATTATAAGCGGGTAAAGTCGCGCGCGTTCGCTAATGCTAAGTAAAAGTTCAAAATAAAATTTTCCAGTTTATTAAAAATACTTATGTATAATGAAATAAGAAAATCAAATATCACTTGAAGCAAGCGTTTATTGGAGAAATTTTCCAATTATAGCTTAATTTGTTTATCGAATATGAAATGTTTAATCAAATAGAAATTAAGTTTGACTTATTGTTAACCTCCTCTCGCATCAAATAAGCAGCTTTGCAAATAACATACTTTTGTATTTATATTTTGCTGTTCTGAAGTAATTTAAGGAGATAAATCTGTTAATAAACGAAAATATTGCGATTAATATCTATCTTAATATTATAAGATGAAGCGTCTGCTTGGTTGAACGAGCTAACCTCAAGAACCACTAGTTCGGATTGGAGATATTTTTGGTATTGCATCATCTACAAGTATTGAACAATTTCTCTGCGGGACCTATTTTTGAGAACTCTGAACTGGTGCGGTTAAGGTCTTTTTCAACTTCATATTGTATTTTTTTCTTTTGTTTTCGAACATGAGGTTAATGTTGTGTCTCTTATGTATAAAATTTAAATTTCTTTGCTTAGGTGTCAAGGTGAAACGCGGGGTTTAGTTCCAGTGCTCAAAACATGATATTTCGTCTCAGAATTCGGCGGAAAATATAAAGCGTATATTTTACGCGTAAATATAAAGCTTATATCTTACGCGGGATACAGCGTGAAACTGATTATTAATTATTAAATATCCACCCAGCTTTACAGCGTCTAAGAGGCAATGACCGTCAAATAAATCGATAGTCCGTAACTAGGTGCTAAAACAAACATTAGTGGCAACACAATATCTCGTGTAGTTCACTAATTGCACAACATAGCTGGGTTCACCAAGTTCTAATGTAATTAACTATGAGCCGACGAAACTGTTTGATGTTGTGCAGGTACGTGAATACCAGTCCTTACAAATGCTTCCAAACGTTCAAATTGGCGTCCCTTTAAAACTGAATTTGAAAGTTCAACGTTCAAATTCAGTTCAAGGCCATACAAAATATAATATTTGTTTACAAACAGCTATTCCGAAGTCAGGAAGGTGTTTTTGTTTAAAAAAAATATTTTCATCTAAAACGAATAATTGAATTTTAGTATAGGAAAAAGTTTTTTGAATATTCCTCTTTATGTTAAGATATAATAGTTTTGGTTTCGGATATTTTCTTTTTTTTATCAGCTTCACGGTATATCCCGCATGTAGCAGAGTAGGCAGATGGAGCCTGGTATTATAATCCGCTCCACAGTATCCACCAATTTCTGTTGGCATTAAGTGTCAAATGGCGCAACACAACGCTGCGTTTTGATTAAGCACCCTCTGGTGCTTAATCAAAACGCAGCGAGGGATTAAAATATTAAATATTAGAATATTTCAATTCCTCGAGTGAGAATCGAACCTACAACCGGCCGTGTTTACAATCACACGTCTTATCCACGACTGGCCTCATTTATTTTTAATTTCTATGATTTTCCTGTTTTTTTTTTTACATACGAGTATTTCTAGAAAACTTTTCTGAGTGAACACACGTGCTCTTGCTCATGATAACATAATTAAGAGTGATATTTTTTCCCTCATGGCAGAGGAGCTCGTTTGTTGCCAAGTAGCTTTATGTCAAGACGTTATTATTTAAGACAGAAGTGTTGTAATGCGAGCTAAGTTAATTATTTTATAAAATAAAAGACTTAAGGTTATTTTTAGTACATTCACATTATTTTTCCTACACATTGTAGTATAGGCAGAGAGAAAGTAAAAATCTAGTGTTAAAAGATTCCGTTTACCATTGTGGCATTGCTGAGTGGCGGAACATAACGCCCCGGATTGCCTCGTTGCCAGAGCGAGGGAATGAAAATTAAAAATACTGAGCTCCCTCGACTGGGAATCGGACCATAACCCTTAACCGTTACCGTAACCAAACCACCGCGTCTACAGTCACACGCTTGTGCCCAGTGCCGCGACGGTCTCGTGATAACTAAATTATGCAAAGGTCACGTATAGTAAAAAAAAATGATGAAAATTCACTTTTCATTATCGATGTTAAGTGTGTTGGCTACGAAAACGAATTTACTTTTGACTCCGAAGCGATGGCTGATTTCCCTCAGGACAACTAGAAATTTAGTATCGCTTAAGTTTTAAAAGTTAAATAAAAACTTAAGTATTTCAATTCTATTCAATAGACTTTGTAGTTTTTTGGGTATTTTATACAATTGGCGCTTACTGATATGAGAGATGAATTGTTACTATCTTTGACTACAACTTAAACTGAAATAATAACGTAATAGAACTCTTTTAAAAAACAAGTGATATATTTTAATATAAGTACAAATATTATACCAGTCGGATTAACATCACCTTGATTGCATAGCGTTGTATCCCGTAAATAGCAGGATAGGTAGAGGAAACCTGAGATTTTAGTGTCAATATACTCCGTTTCTATTAAGACACATGTTTCCCATTTTCAACCAAATTCAATCGAGACATTGCACGTTGAGTGGCGGAATTCAACGCCACGCTTTGTCGATTTACCAGCACGAGAATATAAAAATGAGAATCGAATCCACGGATTTCACGTTTACAATCAAAATCTTGTCCCCAGCGCCACGATAATTTGGACATCACTTCATTGCTTCTCCTGTAGTTTGAAAATAGTCAAAATCATTGTCAAGTCATTGTCTTAATGTGTTGATTTAAAAAAAGTTGATAAGCTAAAATAAAAAATATATTCTCCCTCTCTCTTTCTCTCTCTCTATGACACATTGTCGCCAAAATGTATTGAATCACCTTTTATTTTAGCAATTATATTCTCAGTCTTATACTAACACGAATATATTATAAAAACCGATATTTTGCCAAAGAAAAATTTTATTTTGAACCAATATTTCTGATCTCATTTCAGAAAATATTGATGGAAGGTATCATTTCTGAGTGAGAGCATTTAACACTTTTATTAGTTGGTTTTAAAGGAATCAAAATTGTTTCTTTTCCTTTTATTGATGCGGTAGCAAATTTACTTAACAATTAATTACATAAAACGATATTTTTTTCTTGTAAGGATTGGTACCTCAAAAGGAAAAACCCTTAAAGGATCACTTTGTTGTCCGTCTGGGAAAATGAATCAAACCCTATACTTCTCATGTAGTATAAGTAAAAATTATAGATATTGTATAGAATAAAATATTACAAACTTATTGTAGTTAACTTCAAAGAACATGAATGCAAACGTTCGCAAATTTCTTCCCGTTGGCATACAATCCTGAAATTGGTACGGAGTCTTTTTTAGCTCAAGGCCTTGTCCCGCATAAAACAGGATATTAGAAAGAATCTAATGCTACTTTGTTGAGTGGTGGACCTCAACGCCGCTAGACATAAATTTCAAATGTATTGCAGTGTTCTAATTAAGTTAACGTATTAAGTTTGTAAGACAAAATAGCTATTTACTCCCGCCATTGCTTTCGACCACCGAATAAAAAATTGTACAGTTTTTGTTTCAACGCATAGCGTCAGACGCTTTAGCAATAGATACATATTATATATTATATAAAGACCAGAGTCCGCCTCACAAGAAATACGTCGTCGCAGGCACGTTCTACGACTCGACATTAAATACCAGGAAACTTAATGAACTAATGTCTAATAGTATCAACAAAATAGCACAAAAAATGCTTTAAGGTCGTTATGGTGTAGAAGGTCAAGCGTATGACTGTAAAGGTTGTGGGTTTGATTTCCATTTGAGAAAATTAAATATTTAATATTTTCATTTAGTCGCTCTACTCAACACGTATAGTCCCCAGAATTCGGTGAAATAGTGGAAAACGGAGTGTTTTAATGGGAACGGAGTAGCTTAACAGTTAAATTTAAAGGTTTCCAGGTTCCCTCTACATACAGAGCCATGTGAGGGATATTGCGTAGAGCTGAAAATAAATAAAAATTATATTTTTATTATGCATAATAATTGCAATCACATACATTACAAATATTCAATTTAAGCAAAGAAGAGGAAAAATACGGAACTTGACAGATATATTAAACCGAACCTTTTTTTTTTTTTTTTTTTTTTTTTTTTTTTTTTTTTTTTTTT
>DWGR01002134.1:0-14328 GCA_018247715.1 Heliconius burneyi
GCCCCATCTAAATTTTAAATAGAATCAAACCCCAGAGTTGAAATCGAACCCACAACCATGGCTTTCACACTAAGATACGATTTCAATAATAACGTCTATCACCCAAATCATTTTGTGAGCTACAGTAGTTTTTTATTATGTTCATAAACGACAAAAAGCAGATTGAGCTGCGTGACAGGTATAAGTGCTGTCGATTTAACTTTTGGTAACCTTTAGAAGTCTTCAGGCACCTCCTGCATCATGATGAGGGGTCTATAGGTAAATATATGTGATAACTTCACTTACTTTACTTACTTTGTTAACCGACTTCAAAAGTAAAGGAATTCAGTTTGACGAGTATATGTTGTTTTCTTGACTCTGGGAATACATTATGATGTACGTTATGAAATAATACGGAGTCCTAATAGGAATGAAGTGTCTTCCTCGTGTTAAGCAGGTTCCCAGATTCCCTCTGCTTACCCTGTACCCAGGAAAGAGCGTAAAGCAAAATAAAACTATAGTTTATCTATAAATATACTATTGGTCTACTTTTTCAAATTTATTTAGAATGCACGTAAATTTAGAACCTACATAGATTGTTTCCGTACCCTATATTTTATGAAAGTACACACAAACAAAAGTTTCTTAAAACAAAAAGGCGGAAAGAGCGGAAATGGAAGTGATAAAGTACTTTGTTTAACCACAGATACGTGCATGTAAAACTATTAAAAACTATATATATATATATATATATATATATATATATCTATTTAAAAAAATGTTATACGCACTCGGAAGAATTAATAATTATAATTTTTCCGCTCTGTTAATACAGAACTCTGTTAAGTTCTACCACTCAAAACACAACCTGGAATTTGGGTCGAAGACAACTTAGAAACGAAGAAAGTGGAGAAAATAGTGTCCCTACATTAGGTTTTCTCTGCCTAACCTGCTTTTTGAAGAACACCGTGTAAAGGTAAATAAAAAATAAAATAATCATACTACATAATGTAGAAAAACCTGCTTCCCGCTGTATCCCGCACACAGCTGAGTAGGCAGAAGGAATCTAGTGTTAAGACACTCCGTCCTCCAAATTTTGGAAACATTGCATGTTGAGTGGCAGAACTCAACGCCGCGCTTCGCCTCGACACTAGAGCGAAGAAATGGAAATATAAACGTATATAAATATTTCACTTCTTCGAGTGGGGATTGAACTCACAACCGTCGCGTTACAGTCACACTCTTGTGCCGCTGCGCCAGAACGGCCTTATAATGTAGAATATATTATGTATTATAGTTGCACCTTGTATTACAGTCTAACTTTTTCAAGCTTAACATACGAAATTTATAAATAGACGTTTAAAACTTTTAAAGGTACACGAAGACGCTCTCGTTGCATCATGACCTTTGATAAAGTAAATAGTTTTTATTTTTCACTGGGAACTTAAAAGTAGGCAAGTACGAGTGTGGTTCCTATATACGGGTTCTGCAGGAAAGATATAAGTTAAATTCTTAACAATAGTTTGACATTCAATTTTCATTCGTTTCCGTCGTTTTTTCTTTCACTTTCAAATAAGAAAAAGAGCGCGTATCGTCTCGAAACTGAGCGGAAAGTGGAGAACGAAATGTCTTTCAAGATTCTCTCAAGCGGGTGATCCTCTGTTTTATGCAGGTGATGCACAAGGCTAAAAGAATGGCTGAACTATATGAATATTTTTAATATATTGGCATTATACTTGTGAGATAAATATATATAATTCATGTACACATCAAGCCTTACGCAATAAATACGCAATAAATTTTTAAGACACACCCGGTGGTGTGAAATTAAATTCTGGAAATGAAACACTCCATTCTCTGCTACACCTGGGGCACAGCGTGAAGCTAAAAATAATTGATGTAGTTTTTAGTCATTTCAACAGAACCCTAACTAGACTCGCTCATCAACGTAAATAAGAAAAGTCCGTGTCACTTATAAGCTTTTTATTTTATTTTGTTTCTCCAACATTTATGCTTGCACTTGTTATTAGCACAAAATGTGTATTTTGTTGTGAAAATAAACAAATGTCGGGGTCGTCTTGTTTTCAGATTTGTGACAAATCTGGCTTATTCTATATCCTTGGTAACGTATTTGGGAAATACTCTTTTAGTGTCGAAAACTTTGCTTTTGAGTCACAACTCACCTGCTCAAGTAGTGATAGAATTTATATGTATAGATTTTATAATTGTTATCCAGAGTAATACTTTTTTTAAGTTTTCTGAAAAATCTTATCCCTATTTTATCTATTTATTACAAATCACAGCGGTTATCGTAGCGCAGCGTAACAGTCAGATGATTGAAAGCACGACTGCTGTGGGTTTGATGTTCACACTAGGAAATGAGACATTTACATTTCCTCGTTCTGGTGATAAGACCGCCAACGCAAATTAACAAGCAATATCTCAAAAATTAGGAAATTTTACATCCTAACAACATCCCCCTGCCGACCCTGCTGTGGGAAAAAAGTGTATAACTAAAAAAAAAATTAAATACTTTGTGCCTATTTTGCAAAATGTGGCAAATACGTGCTCATAAAAGGAAAGGAACAATTTAATATTCGATCAACTTCAATTGATAGATTCCCTATTCATGATACGTACAAAGATATTGGATAATAGACTCGCGAGGTACTGTCAATATAAAATAGGCGATTCGCGTTTTATACTACGCTTATATTGAATAGATGACTAGCCTACTGACATTTCATATTAGATTCTTTGAACGGTTTCATATTAAATTATTCTTCAGTATACCAATATTAGGGCGAAATAAATATTGCGTAGTGGAATTACGTCTGGCTTTGTACAAGATGGCTGTGGGTTCGCTGTAGTAAGACAAAGTGTGAGGTTGGACTTCGCTATGTCTGAATAAAGTCCAGAAATGGAATGAAATGTTTTAACATCAGGCTTCTTGTTTTCCGTGTTATAAGCGGGAGATCCTACGGTCTAAAAAAGCTATTATACAATTATATAGACAAAAGTGGCGCAGGGGCACAAGATCGTGACTGTAAACGCGACAGATTGTGGTTGTATTCGATTCCAACCAGAGGAAAATAAAATATTTGATATTTTAATTTCTTCACCCTGAGTTCCGCCACTCAACACGCGAAGGCACAATTCCTTGGAAAATGGGGAATGGAGTGTCTTGACACTAGATTTCCTTTGTCTACCCTGCTGTGCGGTATGAAGCTAAAAAAAGGTTTTTGTTCAGAATTTAAGCCTAATATTGTAGTCAAAATCCGGAGAAGTTTCACAATTTCCTTTGACGTGCTCCGCAACGAATTTTCTTATCAGAATATGCGATGCATCGAATACAGAATACCGATTACGTATACAAAATATAACAAGCGGAAATGTACGCAAGACTTTAACAATTGACGATCATATATAGATTATGAGATGTACTTAGATTTATGGGACAGATCTATATCATTATTATAAAAGTTTTAAAGGAATAAAAGGATTTTTAAAAAAGATTTTTTGCCTGAGAGATTATTTTAAGATTTTAAAATCTATTGTTGTTCCACTTTTTTTTGTATAGTTGTAGGCAGAGGGAACCTATTGCTAAGACATATTAATCCCCAAATTACGCTCAACTTTTCAAGACATTGAGTTGCGAGACTGCGACTGAATGTTATGATTCCCATCCCCACTACCACAACCATACCTTTTACACCAACGATGATATTGATAATTATTTTAATTGATCAACTCAAGAGAGATGACCTGTATAAGAGAAGAAAAAGAGGGAAGGAAGTCGTAGTTTTTCCTTTCGAGAATAAAATGTCGATGAAAATTACATAAAAAACTACTCCGAAGTGCTCTCAAAGAGTAGCAGCCTTCAAGGTTTCATCATCTCTAGATATACAGCGAGATGTAAAAAAACAGGGTAAAACACATATCACCGGATATGTGTTTTACTTTATTATTAGAATGATGGACAAAGTTTTTTTTTTATATTTTGTAAGTAATTGTGTATTATTCTTCATACTCTATTTAATTCGTAATGCATTCTTATTCATTTCTCTTTGGAATAACGTTAAAAGAAACTATTTTGTTACTAACATATTTATATTTGATGATAAAGCTATTAGAAATTTAACACAACAAGCTATTTGCACGTTTAAGCCATTTGCACAGCAGAGGGAACCTAATGTTCCGTTCCTCACTTTCCGTCACATTTTCGAGATATTGCGTGTTGAGAAGCGGAAATCTCAACCATAGCACTTTGTCTACTACAGTGGAAGAATGAACATATAATCATTTCCTCAAATCCTCATGGTGATCCAAACCAAAACATCAAGTTATATCGTCGAAAAATAATTTAATATTATACTTCTTCCGAAAATAATAAGTCACACATTTGTTTTGAAAAATGAGATTTGTGACCAACAACAGAAGATCGACCTTTTACGAATCCGCTCCGGTCTCCGATCCTGCATCTTAATAAGTCTGAAGGTTACCTGATGTGGAAGTAAAATATGATATTAAGTAAGATATGTTGCGTTTCTACATATTTTTGGACTTTATGGAAAAGACGCGTGATGAATTAGAATTTTGATACAAATTTTGTTTTAAAAAGTCTCGTTTCTGATGCTGTTTACATTTGTTTCATAGTATTTTTAATTTTAAGTTTAGCTTAATTTGTAATTATTAATGACACTATATATCAGGTCACTCTGTTCTCTACTTTACTACCAAATTTATTGGCGGTTTTCAACGCCATGATTTGTATTACTAGAAAGTGAAATGAAAATAATTCATTGGTAATCGTGTGGGAATCGGAACCACGGGAACCTCATAGCTATATAAAAGAAATCAAATTTGGGCGTTTGTATATCTAATGAGTGAAATGAGTGATGAGAGAATAACTTTGATACTTTAGGAATACTTGGTACTAAAAATATTTTCATTGGCTCTAGTCTGTTCAGCCGGAACTGATCTGATGAGTTCCATACCTCATCAATGAAACCTAACCTAACCTAACCCGTATAGTATGAAAGGCAAGAAAATAAATGGCAAAGTCAAATAACTATAATAATATAATAACTATAATAAAATCGTAAAATTTCGTCTGTTGGTTTATTATTATTTTTTGAATAACTTATGTTTAGGCATTTTTATTTAAGCTTTAACTAATTATACTTATACGCGGCGACCGTAAGGCTTGCTGTCTAGTGTCACCGAGTGTAACTAACAAATAGGAAGGTGAAACAAGCGCACGAACGTGGTTCGCCAGAAGTCCACATAACCGGATTTTTGGTCAATTGAAATACGGATAACCGACACGGTACTGAACTATAATAAAGAGTTCCGTTGCTTAAACGTGCTAAGTGCTAATAATACTTAATATTTTTTTCCTCGAGTGTTATTCGAACCAACACACAACCTGTCTCATTTCAAAAAGTTTGTACGCCTGCGCCATGATGGACTTAATATTGGATGATCACGTGTTTGTGTCATGTGTTATACAGAGCCCTTAGTTGTTTCATTTTGACCACGCGGACGAAGTGACAGCTAACAATAGTGAAATATTCTACGCTTATTACCGAAATACCTAAATGACATGTATACACAGAAGTAAATAAATAATTCAAAGCTTAGCTTGTACTGTAGTTCGAGCTTTATTCTCGCTACATAATTCACATGCGACGTACAGACGTTTCCCCGATGTGTCTTTAAGCGGTCGCTTTTAAAAGTCACTATTTGTACAAAGCTCAGCTCGAAAACGTGTATTTTGTTGCGATAGGGTAATTTGGTTTAGCCAATACGAAAGTATTTTAAATAGTATTTCTTTTCTATCTTCACGCTGTATGTACCTCGCATATAGCGGAGTAGGTAGAAGAAACCTAGTGATAAGACACTTTGTTCTTATTAAGATACTTCCGTTCTCCTCTTCCACCTCTTTTTCGAGACATTGCATATTGATTGACGGAATCCCAATGCGAGGCGAGGTAATGAAAAAAATAATTCTAACGAGTGAAACTCGAACCCGCAACTGTCACGCTAAGAATAATGACAGAAACGTCAAAACATATTACTCTACTATAGTATTTTTATACGTTCCGCCATTTTTCGTATAAATAAACGTATTTTAGTATCAGCAGCAAATATAAATTTGTCCTCCCCTATCTATCGGTCACACTAAATCCTGCACCGCCGAGTGTTTTCAAGGAAAATGTAGGAATGTATATGTCCTTGGGGTGCTTTTATCGAATTATTTAAGCGCATTAAGAATTGATTGCTTTGGTCTTTTAAAGGTTCTGTACGGTACAAAGCCTTATAGGATCACTTTGTTGTCCGGATTTATAGATATTTCATAGAAAGGGAGACGGAAAGAACCGTAGACAATATATACAGCACATATAGACAATATTCAGATATTTCTTATAAATATCAGATCGATACATCCAATGCTTGCATCTAATATATCTGCCAGTTAAGAGCATTAATCTGATCTAGAGATAAATGCTCGAGAAACAGGCAGTTAGACGCATAACAAAGTGATCTTATAAAGTTCCGTTTTCAGCTTTTGAGGTACGGAACTCTAAAAATAATTATATATAACCTTATAAGGGTACTTCATGTCATTCAAAATAAGTATAGACGTCCGCAAATTTAAGTTTATCAACTTTAAAATGTACTTCCGGTTGATATATAATCCGGAAATTGGTATGGAACCTTCGGTATGTGAAGCGAGTCTACTCACATCTATCCGGTTTTTTTATTTCTTTATGCTTAGGTAGCATTTGGAAATTATTTGTTTACATAGTCAATGATTAATCTAAAATAAGCAAAGAAGAGAATAACTTAGTGTTAAGACACTCCGTTACCCATTTTCCGCCGAATTCTGGAGGTATTGTATGTTAAGTGGTGGAACTCTACGGCGCGCTTCATCGCGACATTGTAGCGAAGAAATGAAAATATTCAATATTTAATTTCCTCGAGTGAGAGTTGAACCCACAACCAGTCGCACTTACAGTCATACTTAGCACCGCTGCGTCATGAATGGCCTCATGTATTATACATTTCAGTTAAATTTTGTGTATATATATTTAAATGTAATATTCCTATATTAACATCCGCAGCGACCATCGAAACGCAGTGAAATAAATGTACACCTCGTATTAAATCTTATATACGTAAAAGCGTGTAAAATTATGATTGCAAAAGGAAAAAAATGAGGTGAAATATGCTCAATTTACACAGAAAAAAATATTAATGCACATTTACTCAAGGCCAATCGTGGCGCAGGGGCACAAGCCTGTAAAGCGGGTGATGTTGTGGGTTCAATTTCCACTCGGGGAAATTAAATGTTTAATATTTCCATTTTCTCGAAGTGTCCTAACTAACTAAGTTTCCAGGTTCCCTCTGCCTACCTCAAAAAATATTTACACATTTTGTCCTTATCCAGTTGGATATGATAATAACTGGATATGAGAAATATGTTGATTGATTATATTTACGATAAGTAAATAAATATGTTTCAAAAACAAAATAATACTTATATAATTTGTCACTGTGAATGGTAAGATATTAGAACAAGTGAATGATGTGGTATACTTGTTCAGTAGAGATGGAAGATGGATGTGGAGATGGACGTGGAAAGGCTTGTTGCTGCCAGTAACACGATAAGCAGAGCCTTAGCTGCATTGATGAGACGGCGAAACGTCAACACAGCTGCGCGCTTGGCCGTACACAATGCAGTGTTGGTACCGACGTTGTTATGCGGCAGCGAAACATAGGTATTACAGAAGAAGAATGAAAGAAAGATGAATGACGTGGAGATGCGATCTTTTCGTAGGACATGCAGAGTCAGCTTAGCTTATCGAATGGAAATGAAGAGATACACAGAATGGTAGGCACTAGCGACGATGTCACAGTGAGATTGAAGAGAAATGGTAAATGGTAATATTTAACTTCTGAGCTCTGGTACAGGATACGCGGCGTTTAGAATTTCGCCACTAAAAATGCAATAACTTTAAATTATGAGGAAAGTAAAGAACGAAGTAACAGCAAGTTTCCTTTGTTTACCTAAGCTATAATGGTGTTGTCATAATTTTATTCAGCATAAATTTATTTATTTATATTTTAAAAATGTTATTTAAGATTCTCAGTCTAAAATAAGATACTAAAGTAAATCTAAAAATGCAGTATGAAACAATATATGAAGAATTTACCACTATATCGGCTATAAGGGTAAACGCTTGTTATTCTGCTAGGTATCGCGTGGCTAAGCTCAGGATTACAACGAATATGCAAAGGGAATTGCTCAGAGATAAGGGTAATGGTTGTGATACAGATGCTCGAGGCACGAAAGATGTTCTTACTATAAAAACAATCTACCTTCATAAGCTAGAATAGCCATTATATTTTCTTTATTACAACTTCATAAAGCCTGTGAAGTGCGAGCTGGACTCGCGCACCGAGAGTTCCGTACCAATTCCAGGATTGTAGGTCAACTGGGAAAAGGAAGTACAACTTATGTTAATGGCATAAAAAAATAATGCATATGCTCATATGTGTTAATTTTGTATGCAATTAACTACAAATATAAGTTTGTTTTTTTTTCTTCTATGAAATACCAATAATTTTTACATTTCGAAATTTTTCCTTAATCTGTATTAGACGTTGCTTTGTACCACATTTAAAGATTTTATTAAAGATTTAGAATCCCTTGCAAGTGTCAAAAATTTTCGGATTCTTGAAGTTGCAAATATTGTTTGCGTTGGCTTAGAAGTATGTTTTTTTCACAGCTCAAACGTCTTCAGCTCGATACCTCCATGTGTTCCTGAAAAAAAAAACAGAATCATGACAGATGGATGGACGGACAATAAACTGATCCTGATCTGCTTACATTGCTAAATGTTGGATACGGCGTGAAAATAGAATAAGAAGAAACATGTAATATTCATCTGAGGAAATGAAAACAATTTCCCCTGGGGAATCGCACCCACAACCGTCGTGATTACAGGTATACGCCGTGTCACTGCACCACGATGCCGTCAAATAGAATATTCAAAAAAAATACATGAATGTCCGTAATTAAAACGTTTTCTTGTAATTTATAGTTTAAATTCAGATAATTCTTTAGTACAGTACCAATTGTAAGTTTCATAGCAGCCGCAATATATCACTTGGGAGATAAAAACTGTTCTATTAAAAGGTAAAAGTGTCGTTTCAAAGGATTTAAATGACGCCGTATTTTAAGATTGCTTTATTTCTTTTGCTTTTTGTGGAGAAAAAATTGTAAGGTGACCTGATATTTATGACTAGCTTTGAACCGCGGCTTCGCCCGTCAAATGGAAATAAATACAACTTTCATAACTCATTTTAAATGTCCGAGGTAAGTATAACCGCCACCATATAGCCGTGTTCCTAATATTATTAATATGAAAGTTTGCGAGAATGGATCTTTGTTCCAATTTCACTCAGAAACTACTGAACGAATTTAGATGAAAATTAACAATAATATACCTTATATATAACCCACAATTTCTGTAAAAAAATTGTGGCCAGTCGTGGTGTAGGGGTGGCGTGTGGCTGTAGACGCGAAAGAATATGGATTCGATTCTGACTCGAGAAAAAGAAATATTTAATATCTAGATTTTCTCGATCTTGTGACGAGGTAGTGCGTGGCGGTTTATAATAATAATTATTAGTATTAGCAGAAATAATTATAATGGATTAGTGGTTTTATTAAATTTATACTGCGTATGTTCGAATTCGGAAATAGTTTTGAACGGAGCGGTAGAAAATGAGATTCAGTTCTTACCCTACACTAGGGTAATAAAATATTAAATATTTTATTTCTTCAAGTGGGAATCGAACTCAACCGTCCCGTTTACAGTCACACGCTGTTACCCCAGCGCAACAACGGCCTCCAAAAAATTAAAATTATTAAATTTCACACGTAATCTGAAACATAACGCTTTATAGCACTAATACTGGAAAGGTTTAGGTAAATGCGGTCATTGCGGCTTCATTTGACGTCACAAGGCGAAATTTTCCATAGGACCAAGTTCAAGGATCAAGTTGGGTAATGTTAGATAATGTTGTGTGTTCACCTACTAACTTTAATGTGTTGATCCTGGGTTCGATCCTAAGCGTTCGGTTTCTCACTCATCTAGCCCGTTCATTTTTAATTGTAATTAAATAGCACATTGTTACTTAATATTTGATGTAACGAGTATGCAAATAAATGTTAATTCTCCGTAATATAAGATTCTTTCATATCCTCAAGTTAGAAGGGAACCCACAACCTGTTTTACTTTCCACCCATCCACAAATACGTATTACGAAATACCAACACTAAGTGCGTATAAATGTTTGAGGCCGTCATGGCACAGGAGCATAGCATCTGACTGTAAATGTGATAGTTGTGGGTTCGATTCTCATACAGAGAAATTAAATAATTGAAAAAATTGGATAGAGATCGAAGTGTCCTAACACTAAAAGAAGCTAAAAATACAGAGCATCGACCAACAAAAACAAATTAACTTAGGAAAATAATTTTATATTTACTTGAATGTTATAAAATATGATTGAGTATACTTTTCTTTACGTTCATACACACATTCGAATTCAAGAGCGCAAAATTCGTTTCCATTTAAGTCCAATGAAACGCCTTTTTTTCTATTCGCATTCAAATTTTTATCTTCGTTAGATTTTTTACGTGTTGGCTATGAAACTTTTTCTACCTTTTCTATAGTATAGAAGTGGTTAATTAAAAAAATCTCTATTGAAAAAACCTAGATTTGTGTATACATACTTTTTAAATGAAACTCTTTAACAAAATTAATCGTGTATGTTTAGTACTAGCGACCTGCTCGCGGCTTTGTGTGTAAAATCATGAAGGCATTCGTTTTTTTAGCCAAAGGATAATAATAATAAAATATACCCTATATTCTCTCTATTTTATTAGCTTCAGGCTGTATCCCATACACTGCAGGGTAGGCAGAGGGAGCCTGTGTTAATACACTCCGTTCTCCACTTTTCACCAAATTCTGAGGTATTGCGTGTTGATTGGAGGAACTCAACGCCGGGGCTTTGGCTCGACACTAGAGCAAAAAAATAGAAATATCAATTTAACTAAATATTTCATCTCCTCAAATGGAAATCGAACCCACAAGCAGTCGGTTTTACAGTCGCATTTTGTGCCCTTTTACCACGAAAGGCCTCTTTTTTCTAATATCTCTAGGAATATGTAAAATTGGTTAAATGTAAATGTAACGGGACGTAACGGGACTTAACGGGACGGGATTTGAATCCATGTCTCTTGGCACCCGTCCAAGCACACTAAACACTAAGCCATTCTTCTTTTGATGAGAACATGCGTTGAGAGTAACGGAAAGACAAGCAAAAAAAAGTTTTTAATAACAAATCTAAAAAACTTTAAAATTTACAATAAGCTTCATACGAACAAAATTTAAAATTTAAAACGTAAAATCTTTATCAACAGTGCTATTGTGGCTTCCTAGAGAATAACTTTACACTACACTTTGGACATTGGAAAATATCTTGGAGCTAAGCTCTACGTCCCTTACCGCTGATAACGTCTCCCTGAGGCTAAGCTAGCTTCCAGATCAACTACTTGTAAGAAAGCATTCGATATGTAATAATATACTTTGTATTAACGTTTGTTTAGCTACTCGCTATATCCTGCTTAGCAGGGTGGGCACAAGGAACCTGGGAACCTAGTGTTAATACACTCCATTCCTATTAAGACACTTCCGATCCGAAAAAAGGAAAGACTGTTAACACTAGATCCCCTCATTCTGATATGCGTGAAAAAGCGTGAAGCTGTAAAAAAGTCTGAATTATTTATTTCAAATACTTTAATTAGACCAGTTTTGTTCTTACTTCTAACATGATACAAATAAGCCACATGTTAAGAACGTATGCAATTAATTTCCATACAAAACAATTTAGCGCGCTCAGCAACTATACATTAAAATATTCAGCGAGCGTACGGGAGAATTATTTAATTTCATCACATTAATAATTGTACCATTTTGAGGCTTCCGTGCTCAGTGACAGTGACTATAAGCGCGATAGTGGTGGGTTTAATCCTTACTTATTTTTTTTTGTTAAGGTTTAAGCTGTATCCCGCATACAGCAGGGTAGGCAGAGGCAACCTGGGAACCTAGTGTGAAGACATCCCGTTCCCATTAAGTCGCTTCCATTTTCCACCTTCCGCCGATTTCTGGAGGCAGTACGTAATACGCGACGTTGAGTTTCGCCGCGGATAGTGGGGAATGGAGTGTCTTAACACTAGGTTCCCCCTGTCTACCCTACTGCGTGCGGGATACTGCGTGAAGCTGTTTTTAAAAGATGAGGAAATTTTCAATACAAAATAATTCTTAAAAAGAACAATACGCTACGTTACGTGTGCAAGAAGAAGACAATCAATGACGAACTTACTGTAGTTTTTCGTTTCCATACTGGAGGTATTGATGTAGTGAAAATTTAAGCTTCGTATTACAATTCGAGAGATTTTTACAGCAATTTCTTGTATGTGAATATTTAGCTAATAGCTGAAGTGATTTTGTATTTACTAGTTAAATCAAAATGAAATTTTTTTGTTTGAACGCGCTAATCTGAGGAACTAACGATTTTGGCTTCACTCTGTATCCTGCAAATTGTGCGGTGGGCAAAGGGACCTGCAAACCTACTGTTAAGAAATTCCGTTCCCAGTATGTAACTTCCGTTCCCCACTTTACACTGAATTCTGAAGGCATTGCGTGTTGAGTGGTTGAACTAAACGTCACGCTTTGCCTGGTTGCCAGAGCGAGAAAATTTAATATTAAATATTTCCTTGAGTAGGACTCAAGCCCACAACCTATCGCGCTACAATATTCGCAGGCTTATACTCTTGCGCCATGACTGGCCTCTAATAATAATAACTGAATAGTATTATTACAGTAAACATGGGAAATCTTTGATAGTTTCTTTGTTTCAGGCTAGTGAATAGATACGAAGGGTAATGAAAAATACAAGATTATATTAGAGTTTATTTTTATAAACATAAATTACGCGTGTAACCCTTACGTTACTTCAACATTATACAAATTACAAAGTAAATGAGTATATAATAGCTACTTCTAACTATAATAGTCGTCGCCCGTAATTTTACAGTAAGTAACATTACAGTCCCTCTCCATTTCCTCTTTTGAAGTATCGAACTGAAAAAAGTATTAAATCTTCAAATTCACTGTACTGTCTCATCGGAGAACACAAATCAGGCTTCGAGTCAATACAATGATAGAAATGACAGGCTTATAGTTATGAAATGGGGTGGGAAGTAAAAACTAACAGCACAAATAAAGATAAAAATCTGAAAAGTGATGATTTGTAGATATTTCACACAAAAAAAAAACCTAAATTTGTATTCATCTTCTTCAAAATCATTAAATAGATTAGCAAACTTAATTTTGTCAACTTCTATAAGTTGCATAGGGCAGGGACTTTTTATTACACGCATTATATCATTAAATAAAACTAAATATGTGAGAAATATTATCGATTTTTTTTACGTTTTTTTAATAATCAACTTTTACATGATTCTGGAATGTAATTCTGATTGGATTATGAAGACTTCTATGGTCGTTGCTTTTTTGCGTGCACTTACGACTCTGAAAATCCCACCCCAAGAAAAAGTATAATGATTCAAATTGCCGAAGGCCATGCTCACAAATTGTTTAGGCAAAAGATCCCATGTGGCATGAGATGATGATGTTGATGACGATAACAAATTGTACCTATACGCTTCTTATCATATCTTTTTATTATACATATTTTTTTTAGCTTGCTGCATCCCACACATAGCAGGGTAGACAGAGGGAACCTAGTGTTAAGACACTCCGTTCTCCACTTTCTGTCGAAGTCTGGAGGAATTGCGTGTTGAGTGGCAGAATTTAACGCCGCGCCTTATCTCGACACCAGAGCAAAGAAAATGGAAATATAAACGTAAATAAATATTTCACTTCTTCGAGTGGATATCGAACCCACAACCAGTCGATTTTGCATCGCACGAAGTCACACCCTTGTGCCGCTGCGCCACGACGGTCTATGTGTATGAAGGTATACCACCATAGCGTAATTGAATGCTCATTGTACTGCTGTAAAGTGATAATTAATTCGGTTAAAATAACTTAATTTCAACTTAGTAAAAGTTTTGAATGCAAAGTTCTTGTTATAAGATTTTTACTCTTATTTTCTGACTATAAGCGGAACGATCGTAGGTTCCATTTGTACTAATAAGAAAGGAAGGGAACAAATAATCTTTCTTTACCTGCTCTACTATGGAGG
>DWGR01002135.1:0-14325 GCA_018247715.1 Heliconius burneyi
CCTACGGTTTGGGTTTCCCGAGCGTGACACACGCACGTTTTAATTATAACGAATCGTAAGTTACTAGCACAATTTGATCGTTCGAACTAACTTGTACCTTTCATAGCTTTCGTTTCTACCTTGTTACCTTATTTAACTGATTTTTTACCCAACTTCTGTAAAAAGGAGGGTATCATTTCAATTTTTTTTTGTTTTTAATGTTTGTAACCTCAGAAATTTTGACTAGGTGAACCGATTTTCATGATTGTTGTTAGTTTGAAAGCTAGTGCTTGCCGTGTGGTTCCTTTTTAATTTGGCCAATTTCTAACAATAATATCCATGAGAAAATCAAATAAGTCTTAACTTTTTATTAAGTATGTGCGGGAGAAATAAATAAATAACTCAATATTTGCAACTTTGCCGTGTGTTCCCGGATCTTAGAATAGGATCACCCTGGTACTGGTGGTGTCGTAAGAGGCGACTAAAGTACGAGTGCCACGTTGCCAGCAATGGCGACATGCATGGACAGACTTGACCGGATCATTACCACCCCCGGCATTTAAAACCGGCGTGAAGTAGTAGCTTTATACCACTGCGTTTCGCATTAGGTAATGCCGGGCTCCGGCGCCCATCCACCTCAAAAGCTGGCAACGCACCAGTAGCTCCTCTGGTGTTACGCGGTGTCGTGGGTGGCGGTGATCACTTACTATCAGGTGACCCGTACGCTCGTTTGCCATGCTTTTTCCATAAAAAAAATATCCCGTCGACTGAAAATATAAACTTTAAGGTTAGTTTGGAAATTTGGTTAGGTTCTTATAGTTGGATCCGGTAGAAATTAAAAGTCAGTGTTTTTGTTAGAAATTATAATTATTCTCAGAGTTTATTCGATTGTAAGAATAATATTTGAGCTTATCACAATTTTTTAAAAGTTTTATGTTTTTTTAGCTTCACTATGTATCCTGCATAAGTGATTTATTTCTCCGAGTGGGAATTGAAACCATAGCCGTTATTTTTACAGTCAGTCACTATACGACTGCACTATAGCGGCCATTACTGCGGCCACCACGACCTCTACATATATGTAAATTATTATTTGTACATCTATATTTTATAATTCTTTATTCTTTAAATTAGATAAGAAAACAATAAAAAAACACTTTTTAACATAAAAACTGGGTGTATTTCCTTTGTTAAGCTGCTTTGATATAAATTATTTTCATCACTAATTAATCACTGTTATAATTATTATACGCATAATTCTATTTTCATACTGTCATGGCAATGGTTGTGCGGAACGAACTTTTCTCGCTCTAGTAACGAGATATTTTTGTATATATTTTACTATTTCTTAAAAATATTTGTGTATTAAGTTTTTGTATTAGGATATAATATAATTGATATATGAATGTTTGCTTGCACTACCCTTTATATATTTTTAGTTTGATATCTCCTAATCTCAAGGTTGTCTGGAGGAAATCACTAGTTAGCGATAAAACCGCCTTTTGTACTTCACAATGTGAAGTGCATTTCTAGATATATATTGAAGCTTTATGTTTAATAAAGTATATATAAATATAAATAAAATAAATAAAAAAAAGAAAAAAAAGGAAGAAGTGATCTCTTTTTTCCTTAGCTTGTGGAAAGTTTGGATCAATAAAAAATCTGCATTTCCTTTACGCTATTTGAGCCCTCAACTTTCACATCATTATTCTATCTATTATTTTCATCACTAGCTTTAAACATATACTCGTACATATAAAATATAAATTGAATTTCGTAGCCAAAAATTTTTAAAGAAAATTGTATATTTTTGTCAATTACGCAATGATTGATGACTCAATAACGTAGAACGACGCGACGTCGACGGCGAGTTCCTTGTAAGGAAAATACTCGTATTAAAAATCACTCAGCGTTTTATGATATGCTAAGTAAAGTCGACTTCCATTCATACATTCAATAAAAATAAGTTATCATGTTAAAATATACTTCTAAGGGATTATTAATAAAAAAACATATTTTTTTTGTAAAAATTGGTAATGACATATTTGGAAAGTACCTTTTATGCTTAGTTAAGACAGAATATAGAAAATGGATGTCAAAAAGCGTATTGTTGTAACAGAGTTAGCAGTGCTTTAGGTTTATTGATAAAAAATATGACCTCCCTTGGAGGAGGACGGGCAGGTACATATATATAGGCGTTGATGATACTAAAGTAAGAGAAAGAGATTTTCTAAGTTTGTAGCTTAGTTCGTTCTCTTTAGAAACATGAACAGAGATAAACATCGGTTCCACCGCTAAAGAACGGAAATACTTTTAAATATAATAGGTATAGATTTTGGCCAACAAGGAGTTTTGTATTTTGTAATTGCTTAACTCCTGTCCCTAGAACTGACATTTGGCTATTTGTTTGTGAAAATAAATATATGTAGATAGTTAGCTACTCTTGCGAGTTCAACGTAGTCCTTAATGGGCCCGCTCCGTTCGCGATGGGAACATAATAAAAAAAAACTCTCTCAAGGGAATTCTCTCTCAAGAATTCTGCGAAATTGAAGTATCTTTATGGAAACGGATCTTAACGCTAAGTCTCCAGGTTCCCTCTCTCTACCCTATATTCGGAATACAGCGTGAGGTTAACATAAATGAAAATAAAAAAAAACAAACCGAAATGTTAATTTACTTATAATATAAGAGAGAAAAATACTAAAATGAAATTTGATATTCTGAACGCGATTCTTTATTTAACTTTCAAACAAAGTTCAGTAAACTTTGATACAGCGGATATTGGTATTACAAAGATAAACTGCATCGCTTGATAAGCCAATATAGGCCCTTGATCTTATATTGGAAAGCTTAACTAGTTATTTTCTTTGGTTTTGTTCATAATAAACCTAACGTAACGAATTTAGTGACTTGTAGGTAGAAAGTGAAGTTTTTTGACATTAGGTTCTCTCTGCCTACCCTGCTAAGTGAGGGAGATTTTTTTCAGATTCATGCTGTATCCCGTACGTCATAATAGACTCTGTTCTTGTTAAGACACTAGCATTCCCCCCTTACTTCGGCAAGGAGGCCCCGAGAATTTGGCGAAAAGTGGGAAACGAAAGTGTTCAACGGGAACAGAGTGTCTTAACTTTCCAGGGTTCCAAATTCCTTGCAGGATACAGTCAAAAAAAAGTCCCCACAAACAATGTTGCGAGCGACGATTAGTTAGAAATATGTTTAGATCTCCTTCAAATTTACTTCATTTACAATATAAATAATATACCTAAATATATAACTTACATTTTAAATGTAATAAATTGCTATATGTTGCATTTTATATAAGACCAACTAAATTAATGTAATTACAAAAGCTTACAAGTCAATTTGTAAGTAAGTCAATTCCTAAGTTAGGAAATTAGAGATCGCAGATTATAAAGATATTGCAAAGTGGATAACATTTTACAAATTATACGTATTATATACCGCAGCTTAGTGTATTACCTACATGTCTTTATTTTACTTTTTTCTTTACACACTCCATTCCCACTTAGATTTTTTTTACCTTATAATTCCATTTCCTCTTTCTTGCCTGTCTGTACAAATAATGTAGAAATAACGTTACTTTTTACTTTACGTAATAACGTTTAACTAAAAAAATGGTTTTCTTGGCTTAAGGAAATATAAAACATGAATTATTTTTATGTCAATTACTAAATTAAATTACTTTACTCGTAATACGTCTTGCTTAGTATCCTAATATTATAAAAAAAACAAAATTAATAGCTTCACGCTGTATTTCATACATATTAAAATAGAGAAAGAGACAAAGACAGAGAGATCACAGTGTTAAGATACTCTGTCCTTCACTTTTTGTTTTTTATTTTCAGGACATTTCGTGTTGAATTCAACTTTAATTCAACGCTAGTCTTTGTTTTCTACCGTAAATAAAAAGAATTAATTTCCTCGTTTCCTTCTTTAGTTTGCGAATCAAACCCACAACCGTCATTAACATTAATTATATCGGCTTCGATATTTTTATACATTGAAACATTTTAATCAACACTAAAATAGCGATTTTGTGATCAAAATAAAGTTTTGTAGACAGAATGCCCGTATAGATTCTAAGACTTAATCTTCACGAACAACAAATCTCGATAAAACTCGCTTTGTTTTTCTCGCTTTTATTTCTAAGTTGCTTCTTATTGTCACTTATAAGGATTATCTATTCATTGTGTTTCTTTTATATTAAATAATATAAAAGAAACACAATAACTCAATTTTTAATATATAAAATATTGAGAATTCTAGCACCTTCACAGAAACGCAGGCCCATGGAACCTAGTGTTAAGCTAGTCCGTTTCATATTTTCCGCCAAATTTTATAGGCCGCTGAATGGCGGCTTTCAACGCCGCGCTTTATTTTTTTCCTTTACTGCAGTGGGGATCAAAGCCACTACCAGTTGCATATACAGTTACACACTTGTGTCTTTGCACTATTACTGGCCTAAAGAGCATCTAAAATGTTATTTTATACCAAACTAAATAAAATATTTTAAAAAACATGTATAAAATTTTAAATGTAGCAAGAGACTAAGGTTACAATAATATTTTTTAGGAAACGTATGAAAATTTGAACATAGAGAAACTGAAATCCTCTTAAAAACCATCCAAGCTCTTTCATTAGGATACATTCAAAAGTGATCAGAACGCTTGGACAGTTTTCAAGACGCACGGGTTTGAGTCCTGCTACGTTAAATTGTTAAACTATTATTTTTCAAAAATCTCAAAACTAAATATCCAAACTTACATAAAGTAAATTCATACTTTAATCCTCTTATTTCTGAATTCTTTGAACCCATTGTGTATTTGGGTGCGGTAAAAGGATTTAAATATTAACTTGTTTGGCATTTTCATTTTAAATAAAGCGTAGAATAGTGGAAATGTAATCTGTGGCTTGAATATTTTATTTTTAATAGTTTGAGCTCGTTTATACTATATTAGAATAGTGGAAATATACAATATATTAAGTACATACATATTATCTATGAGAATTACATTATTATAAATTACGAGGCCGTCGTGGCGCAGCGGCACAAGGTGTGACTGTAACGCGACGGTTGTGGGTTCGATCCCACTCGAGGAAGTGAAATATTTTATTTACGTGTTTTATTTACGTTTATATTTCGAATTCTTCGCTCTGGTGTAGAGGTAAAGCGCGGCGTTAAATTCTGCCGCTCAACACGCAATGCCTCCAGAATTCGGCAGAAAGTGGGGAACGAAGTGTCTTAACACTATGTTCCTTCTGTCTACCCTGACGTGTGCGGGATAAAGCGTGAAGCTGATTATAAATGACTATCATATGAGACTATTGTGGCACATTGCCTGACCTTAATCGCAATAGTAATGGGTTCCATTGCTAGTGCGTGGAGTAAATTATTTTGTTTATTTTGATCTGGAAACAAGCGCAATATCGCACGCAGATTCTTGGAAATTGCCGGAAAATAAAGAACTTAACGCTAGGTTCACTATGCCTATTCTGCTACTCTGATACATGAAGTTATTTATATTTGGTACATATTTATGCCTCCAAAATACAGCAGAAAGTGGGGAACGGCGTGTTTTAACACTAGGTTCCATCTGCCTACCCTGCTGTTTGCTGGATACAACGTGAAGCTGAAAATTATTGGTACATACGAGTATATTTATGGTAATTACATTATTATAAATAAAATATTGTTTTTCTGACTACTTCCAGAACTACGTAGACTTGGTTTCCAGTATCTGTAGTTTCTAATCTTACTTTGTTTATTTTTTTATACAGAACTTTAGTACTTTGACAATTTCAGCGCATATGATATTTACCAACACAATAGGTAAGCGAATCGAGGAAACGTTATAAATTTACCTTGAATGTCTTGGCCTACAGGCCAAAAAATAGTACTTTTTATGAAAAAATAATATTTATTTATGTATAACTACCTAAGAAACTGGTTATTGTTTTAATACATCAAGGTTAAGAAAAACGTGAAATGATCAATGAAAACGTAAATGACTTTCGATAGTCGCCTGGATTGTTTTACTAAATTTACTTATATATGGATTAAATTTTATATTAGAATAAAGTGCTTCACTAGTTTCTGTTATTAATTTAAATTTTCAAACAAATAGAAAGTGGGTCAAGCTACAGCCCTCTGGGATGGGTGAATAATTATTGCTAAGGCTTGAACTGACCAAAGCTCAAAGTTAGTTGTAGATTTTGATTATTACTAATATTATATCGTATCAGATGTATCTGGCCAATTTTACTGTCAGAGTTATATCTTTGTCTTATTATCATCGTGTGATAATGACTGTTTGTATATATAGTAGTACCCCCCCACCCATAGAAGGGTAGGTAAAGGGAAGCTAATGTTAAGACACACAGAGTGGCAAAGTCCCGGTTGAAGTCGGTTTCTTTTGTTAAAAATAATAAATTATTCACTTATATGAATCTCCAATAGAAATGCTTGCTATACAGTAATATTAGAAAAATTATATCGTTACAAAATAATGTTTAGAGAACATTTTCTATCCACGTGAAAAAACTAAATAAATAGGTGTTAAATTAAAAGTGTCTTGAAGTCCATGCAAACGACGTTGTGGTCAACAAGTGGTAAATAATAAATTATTCAATCATCAGTCAGAAACCTAGTCTTAAGACACGTTTTCCATTTCCCGCCGAATTCTGGACGCATGTTGAGTGGTGGAACTTAATGCCACGTATCACCTCGATACCAGAGCGAAGAAAATGGAAATATTAAAAATTTCATTCCCTCATAACAATAATTTAATATTTTTTATTGTTGATTGTTAAGAATTATATTTGATTATAGCGACAATATTTATTAGAACTATTGCGTGGTTTACGCCGGTAAATCAACATGGGAACACCTTTATTTTACTATGCGCATTTCAATTAGCAGTCTAGGTGAAAGAACTTGAGATAAGACACTCTATTCTTTATTTACCTACTGGTTTAGAGATTCAAGGCCGCACTTGAGAGTGAGAGATTGGGGTAATTTCATTTTTTTGTACAAGGAACCTGGTAACCTAGTGGTAATATACTCCAATCCCTTTAAGACATTTCTTTTAATCATTTTTCGCCAAATTGTACGAGAGGCATTGCGTGTTATGTGGCAGAACTCAACGTCGCGTTTTGTCTCGTTGCCAGTGTGAGCGTATATAAGTATTAAATATTACGCTTTCTCAAGTGAGCATCACAATACGTATCCTCTACTTGACCTATTAAGCAAAGAAGAAATAAACGTCAAGACGCTTTGCTATCCACTTGCCTGAATTCTAGATATTGCCGTACGAAATGTTCGAAAAATTATTATTGTCGTACAATATATATTTGTGTATATCTTGTTAGTGTTAATAAATAAATAAACTGCGTATTGTCATAAGTTTACACCATCTTGTCAAAGCGGAAAATTAAAATAACAGATTTTCCCCAAGTGAAAATCGAATCTACTATTGCAGTGGAACAGGATGGCCCCATTCCACTGCACCATGGTGGCTACTACATATTTATTTTATTAACTATTAGACAAAATCAATGTAGTTTTACACAGTTCTTTAAATAGAACAACAGCATCGGGTTGAGATTATAAAGTGCAGCATCGATCAAAGCTTTTAAGGCTTCCTTTTATATACATACGGCTTCATTGTGAATATAAAATCTGAATAATCGTATTAACTTCAATACGTATAAATGGTACAAGCTAGATAAATAATATTTTAACGTTGGGTTATCTCTCTTAAATTTCAGCATTTGCTTTCGAGATAAAAAATAACAAAATTTATTTGATTAAATGTTATTTATTTGATTCTTGCTAGCCGAGGGTTGGTGAGCGAAGCAAACATGGAACCTCGTGGTATTTTTAAATCGTAGTGGAAGCAATTTTATATACTTCACGCTATATCCCGCACATAGCTTGGTAAGCAAAGGGAACCCAGGAACTTAGTGCTTAGGCATTCTGTTCCCATTAAGACACTTCCATTTCTCTCTTTCCACCTATTCTAAGGAAATTCGTGTTCAGTTGCGGATCTCACCGCTCTTTGTTCTATCTCGTACGTTTGCCTCGTTACCAGAGTAAAAAATTTATTGTATTAAAAAAAACATTTTCCTTAGTGGGAACCGAACCCACAATCATCGCGTTTACAGTCACGTCCCTGACTCACCTGGTCACGACGGCGTTAAAAGTATATAAGTATTTATTTAAATATATATAGTTCATAAATATATTTAAAATACAATATATTAGCAATGTAATATGAACGTTACATATAAAACTATACGATATATATTATACCGCGGTCAAAGGTTTAATCAATCAGATTGGCTGCTTTATATAATCTGATGTGACGGCCGCCGGTCGCCCGCTAATTCTAACCCGATAACATTTGGATTTGGTTTATTAATTAATTGATTTAGAGCATCTAATATTGATGGAAGGTTATTTCGTTGATTTAGTTATTTTGAGGTATATCGAGGCGCAGGATTACAGATGTGTAACTCTAAAAGCTCTTGGTTGTGAGTTCAATCCCCATCAAGTAAATGAAATATTTACTTAAATTTATATTCTATTTTTTTCGCTCTGGTATTGAGGGAATGCGCGGCGTTGAGTTCCGTTTCTAAACGCGCAATACCTACATAATTAGACAGTAAATGGGGAATCGTTACCTCTGCCTGCTATGCTGTGTTCGGGATACAGCTTGAAGCAGATTATATAAACAAGGCACTATCTAATTGAAGACTAATAAAATTCATTTATTGAAAATTCCGCTACTGTCTTTATAAAGAAAAAAACAAAAAAAATCAAATCAGTGTCACGCTGCACACGGCACGGTAGGCAGAGGGAACCTAGTGTTAAGACACTCCATTCCCCACATTCTGTCAAATTCTGGAGGCTTTGCGTGTTGAGTAGCAGAACTCAACGCCACGCTTTGCAATGCAAATATAAACGTAAGTAAATATTTCTCTTTCTCTTTTGGGGATCGAACCCACAATCGTCGCGTTACAGTCACACCCTTGTGCCGCTGCGCCATGACGGCCTCAGGTATAGAAAATATGTAGGCATATAATTGAAACCGTTTAAAAATTGAAAGACTGTGAAAAGGGCGAAGCTAATAACTGCGAAACGGGTGTCATTGAGAAAATTGAATCGCTCTCAGTACTGCACTCAAGAAAACTTTCATGGTATATCGTAAAATAAAATGTTGTTTTACACGTACGCATACATGTCGTGAATTTGAAACTTGAAGGTGTATTCTGCAAATAATAGAGAAGGCAGAGGGTATCTCGTATAAAGACTCTCCGTTTATCTTGATTTTGGAGACATTGCATGACTAATGGCGAAATACAGCGGTATATATGAAAAAAAATAGAATCATCCAGACCCGGCCCACCGGCTTCTGACTTTTACTGCACTACGAAAATCTCTCAATGAATATTATTAGGAATCTTTTATCAAAAGTATACGAATACTTCATATTTTTTAGAAATCGTTAAAAACTTTGAACGTACCAGGACTCGAATCAGCGCCTCTTGGATACCTTCCAAGCACTCTGACTACTAAGTCATACGTGCTTATCAAGGTTACATCGAATTTGTTTTTATAATAATAATAAAAAAAATAACTATTCTTAAAGAGCAACAAAATAATAAGAATTATTGACTAAGCGAGTTCATTTCAACTATTTCTGCTCGCTTGGTCTTTTTGGCCCGACATTTTTTTTGGTAAAATACAAGTGTGCAATTTATGCGTACTTGCGAATTCATCGTAGTAGGTTTTTATATATATTATAAATAAATATTTAAATTAGCATTTCCCATTCCCAGGCAGTTGTGTGGTATGTGACGGGGGGTCAGCACAATGCGGGCCGAGCGCTCGGGGCGGGCCGCGCTCGCGCTCGCCGCGCTTCTAGCGCTCGGGCCTTGCTACGCTGAGCTTGAGTCCACTACCGCTGCTTTTGGTAAGTATATTGAGATTTTCTTTTATCAGTTTTATGCTGTATCCCGCACACAGCAGAGTAGGCAGAGGGAACCTAGAGCTGAGATGCTCCGTTCTCAACTTTTTGCCGAATATTGGACGCATCGCGTGTTGAGTGGAACTCAACGCCGCGCTATTAATATCTATTGTATTAACATTATAAAACCTAAATGTTACTCAATAAAATACATGTTATAAAGCCTTCAGATGTCACTAGTATTTTTCAAAGGCAATAGAAGGAAAAAGAAAAACCCTTGAAAATCCTTCTAAATGAACGAAATGACGAAAGTTAAAACCAAATTTGGTCCGCAAACGTTTAAATTCAAACATTTAACTCGTTTATACATGTATATGTATATACGAGTAAGTGTAGCTGCGGTTTAATCTAACTTGAATAGAAAATGTACTGGGAATAACGAATTCGAAAGCGATTGAGTGAAAATACAGTGTTTTAGTAGATACTGTGTTACGGTCGAATCTTAATAAAATTTGTATATTCTATTATAATTATATAAAAGTTGACAAGGATGGATGCTAATACTGTAATTGGACGTCAAAATTAACTTATTATTGTTACACGCTGTATCCCGCATATATCAGGAAAGGCAGACGGAATATGAAAAAAAGACAAGATAATCTCTATTAAATAGACTTTTTATTAGTAGAAAAACATTAAGCTATTTCCGGCTTATACTCGTAGTGCTGAAATGAGCCAGCAATAAATTTAAATTATTATATATATATATTTTTTTGTTTTGTTACGCAATGTATACAACACAACATTTAATATACAAATTTTTTAGGAAATTTATTTATTATTTCATATTAATTTCTTTTCCACACTAGATCCATCGAAACGCGGCCCAATGATGTATGGGGATAAGTGTTCTACGATAACGGACTGTGGGTTCGCCAACTCCGTGTGTGATCCCGTACAGAAGACTTGCCGCTGCGACCCGGAATACACTGTCACTAACCACCTCAACAAATGTGGGAAAAGTAAGAGAGATATAAATAAGATAAGATAGAGTTAGAGAACCGCGGCGCAAGGGCACAATTGTAAAGGCGACAGATTTGTGGGTGGGTTCGATCCCCACTCGTGACTAAATCCCGTAAATTTGTTTTTACATCAAAGCAAGAAAATTATGTAAAAAGTTTTATATCACCCCTTGTGGGAGTCGAACCCATAACCATCACGCTGACGTCAGGAACTGCGCCGCTGCGTCAAAATGACCCCATAAATTATTTTCACACTTTTAAAGAGGTATTCCATACGAAGAATAAAAAAAATCCAATTTTATACGGTTTTTTTTTACAATTTTTTATATGGTTTCTAAAAAAAGACCTTATAAAATGTTTTATTTTATAAGGTATTTATTTAAATTCTACACACAGTATACAAATAATGTATTTAAGTATTAAATATATGTAATATAAATGCTAAAAAGATGCACTGCAGTGAACTTCTCGTCAATCATAAGATGCAAAGCTCCTTTCAGCCACTAAGTATTTTACAAAGATGTATGTATATTTTCAAGTAAATATGATCTATGTGAGGTTATTTTTATTTGACACTGTACGAAATATAATAATGATGCTACGATGATATTTTTAAAGTGTTATAGATTATTACACAACATGGACTTGAGAAAAAAATACTTTATTAGAAAACGTATAAAAAAATTTAATTTAGTGGAATTTCAACCTGCACCAAACGTTTTTAACGAACAGACGTTTTTTTGTATACATTAAATATTATTATATTCTACGAACTATATCTGTTTTATGTTTGTTTTTGGTTTCTTTTAATCTTAACAACATTTTGTTTTATCACGTCACGACCTACTTCATAGTTATATATAAGAGCAGCAATTGCTTCGAATAGCTATTGCGTCTATTTAACTTACTTTATATTAAAATTTAAAAAAAGATATACAATTAGCAGTATGACATTATACATTAAATTTTGACATTATATGTACATTGATGATTTTTTATTGATATATATTAACTATTCGAATAACTTATTAAAATACAATATAAAGACCGTTCTTAGTATATCCACATTTAATAAAAGCTTAATGAAAAAATATATTTCACAGGAAATTTAAAATATTTCACAACGCTCTACATAATTGCTTTTAAAATAAAACGAATTAAATTAAATTACTTTGTTATATAACCTTTGAAAGGTTTCTTTCAAGCTTGTCGTTTGATTCGTTTTCCTTTGAATACGAAACGAGCTCTACGTAAGTTAATGGGCCTTTATCATTGACCGGGTAAGTCCTTTTCATAAATACGTATACAATACAGATCGCTCTTTTTTTATTATTTTTTTACGGAATTAGATATAGCAAAAGCATAAGTAGTTTTGCGGTATTTCTCACGTTTTAGTAGTAGATAATGTAAATGCCAAGACATTTCGTTTTAAATTTTCAAGACATTGCATGTTGGTTAGCGGAACCTTACGCCAGAAGAGGAAAATTAAAACTACTAATCCCTCTGCAAGGGGACTGAGCCTGCAACTATCGCCTATGGTCAGACGAGGCGTCACGTAGGCCTTAAAATTAAATAAAATAAGCATATAATGAAATGAATTGAATTGTCACAATACCTTCAAAATAATTCAACTGCAGTCGTCTTCATGGTCTGGTTTTCATCACTAGGTTCTCCCAAATGGAACTCAACTCCTTGCTCTACATAATTACTAGAGCAAGGATTTTTTTTCTCGTGTGGGAATTGAACCTACAACCTGTCTTTTTTATAGTTACATGTTTGTGCCCCTGCACCACGATCGGCCTTTCACATATGAATATGTCTCACATATGAATATATAGGCCAGTCGTGGTCACATATGGATATGGTTACATTACAATTAATAATGATCTGTTTCAGTACTATTAATCAAACCTACATTCATCGTACTATTTCAAGACGTTTAGTTTGGAGAGTTGCTAAACTTTCAAAGATATTTGTGGTCTCATAGAATATTTTTACTTTCTTTTCACTTGGTGAGCAATATAAAAGCCCTTCTTGTTGATTTGACGATTGTCAAATCTAACAAAAGGTAGATCGTAAAGGAAAATGATCATTTTGTATTGTTAATTTTAGAAGAAGTTTCTTTGTTTTTATGTGCTTTTATTTTTGTTTTCTTTTTTTCTTATTGAAATTCAAATTATATATGGGTGTTTTGATTTTGTTTTTTATAATTTTTTTTCGCCTTATAAAGTGCAAAGGAGGAAATTCAAAAGAGAAAACGTTTTCTATAATAACTGTAAGCTTATCAGTAGCTTCATTTTCGAAATATTGCGTGCTGAATGGTATCCTGTTAACAGAGCACCGTGGTTACAATCAGACAATGAGTCGCTGCGCCACCACGACCCAATGCTTAGTATGATTTGTATTCAAAATCATTGTGATTTTTCGGCTTAGACTAATATCACGATAGAAATTGATCTAAAAAAGGCTGAAATAAGCTGTTAAGCTGTGAAATAATGTAAACAAAATCTATTAACAAGTATATAAATTCTTACAATATTAGATCAATGCAACTACTATATAGAGCGTCGCGTGCCGAAACCGACGCGACGTGACATATGTACATATGCGAGTGCACTATGATAATTAGTATGCCAGTGTCTAAGTCTAATTATTATAAAACATGTAATTAAATACAATTTTACATAGAACAAATATTTATATAACATAAATTTTGATATTATTGTTGAAAAAAAAAATACTTAATGCTACTATGTAAAATTTTTCTTTATAATAAAAACCAAAAAAAGCTATTTCGTTAGTTACGTTCTTGTAAGAATTACTAGATAGGTAATGAGAACCTAGTGTTAAGACACTCCGTTCCCCTCGCACCGACTAATTTTCGAGACATTTTGTATTATTTCGCAGACCTAAAATTCGCGCTTTATCTTTTACCAGAGCAACTAAATAAAAATAATTCACCTATAATCATCACGTTTATAGGCAGATGCTGTGCCGCTATGCCAAAATACTTTTAAAGATTAATAACTTAGAAAAAGAATTGAGAGCAGCCAATCTAGAGTTACACTGTGTTCCAGAACACAGGAGTGAAAATTTAGTCACAACAATAGAACAGATTGGGCGAGTAATAAATGTACCAATATCGGAAGGTGTTATTTCTAAGTGTACTCGTATAGCCAAAATTAACAAAGAAACGACACGTCCGAGATCAGTTTTAGTAAAATTTTGCAATCCGCTTTTTCGAGATCGTTTCCTGGCAGGTGTTATAAATTTTAATAAGAACAATAAAGAGAATAAACTAAATACAGCACATCTTGGAATTTCTGGTGAAAAGA
>DWGR01002136.1:0-14324 GCA_018247715.1 Heliconius burneyi
TCAATCTGAATTATATTATATACTCGTATATAATACATATATAATAAATACCCAAAGATAATTTATGCTGGATACGTTTTCTGCCTATCGGCTTATTCCACTAATATCTCGTATTTTTACCACGTCATGTTTTTTAGTTATTCCCACATATAATTTACAAAGCTATTTTTGCAGTGTCTGCATTAAAAGCTGTTTTGCTTGTTTTCAGGGTTTTAAACATCAAAGCTATTTAAAATATTGTCAAGACAGTGTAAGTTAAACCTATACGAGTATATTTTTTGTTACTTTTGTGGCCAAGTTATTTTGTCAAATTAGAGCAAATCTTCACTGAAGCCGTATAATGACCTTGATAAAAAGTAGGTTTCTAGTATTGTTTGTAAAAATTGCAGAAATATATTTTAATTGGAAAGTGTGTATAGACTTCAAAGCTGTGAAGATGGTTGATCAGATGGTTAAGCCAAGTATTGCTTCTTTTAAAGCTTATGGGACAGTAGACTTAGAGAAGAACACTACACTACAATTGGCAAAAAATTGGTTCATACCTGAATGAATAAGTGACTGTTAAAAATGATCCTCTGATACATACACATACATATCCAGTACATATCCAGTACACATATACCAGTACTACATATCCAGTGTAGACAAAGATGTCTCGTATTTATTTAAAGCGATAGTGAACATTTTATTAGGTAACTAGAGACTTGCTCGCGGCTTCGCCCGTTTTTACTACTGTATTATTAACTTTATATTTATACTGAATTACGTCCCTGTTTAAATATACATTATAAATAGGATATTGGGGAATGGAAGGATTTTAAAATGCCGCGTAGGTGGTCATAAATGGTATTGAATACATTTTTTTGTATTATTTTTTAAATAGAGGCCGTCGATGCGCAGTGGCACAAGGGTGTGTCTGTAAAGCGACTGTTGTGGGTTCAATTCCCACTCGAGGAGGTGAAATATTTATTGAGTTGAGTTGCGTTGAGTTCTGTCACTCAACACGCAATACCTCCAGAATTTGGCAGAAAGTGAGAAACCGAATGTTTTAACACTAGGTTCCCTCTGCCTACCCTTCTGTGTGCGGGATACTGCGTGAAGCTAATATTTCAAAACTCCTTATGTTATCTTCCCTGGTCAATTAAAAAAGTGCAATATTGAGTTCCGCCAATGAAAAGTACCAAAAATATTTTGCCCAATATACCCACCATGGTTTGGCGTAGACACGTGATGATTATTATTTTATAAGACTATTCTAACTTTTATTATATATAGAGACAAATATAATTCTATATATTCAACAACTGTCGTTAAAAAACGATGAAATAAAGCAACTTTAATAACTCTTCAGTATTTAACGGTAATCGTATTAATCGTTGGTCGAATGAGAATATCTTTAGCGGGCCGCCGACGGGCGTCAGCCATTAAATCCAACGGACATTATCCATTCGCTCTTGCAAATTAACACTTCAGATTTAGTAGGCTCTAATTGTGGAAAAGTATCATTTGCGACCAAAGCGTTCTATAGTTTTACATATATTTTTATGAATGTTATATGTTATATTACTTGATTATTTTTTTTAGCTTTACGCTGTATCCCGCTGATAGCAAGCTACGTAGAGGGAAGCTGTAAATCTAATGTCAAGACACGCCTTTCCTAATGGAAAATGCTTCTGATCTTTCCTATGAATTTTTGAAGGATTGTGTGTTGAGTGGCAGAACTATAGGTTATAAAACTATTAGGTATACAATAATAAGATATATAATAATAAGATTATATGTTAGTCTGTTCATTGTCAATTAGGGTAACTAAGCAAAGCCGGGAAAAGACACTACATTTAAAACTGCAAGTGGTTTTCTTTAGACTTTCATCCTATCAGGGAGAATAATCCTGATACTAATATATTGATCCATATCCCTTTATTTATAGAATGAAGACGGAGTACTTTAAGAGAAGAGCTTAAGTGGCTTAGTTTCACATTAATTATGTTACTAAGACAAGATGTCATTGTATCTAGTGCATTACCACATAATGCCGCAAATTAAATGCGATCAAGAATGTAGAATTTATATAAGAAATTGGGTTTCATCACTAATAATAAAAATAAATATGTAGGTACGTTTGTGTCAATACAAACATCTACCACTCATAAGAAGACAAGGTGTATAATGTTTAAAGTTAAATTTACTTCTAAAAACTAATAATCCTAGTATTTTACATCAATTACTTCTACTGTGTACATTTTTGATACCTTTTTTATTTTACTATATATAGCTATACGCTGTATCGTGCAGGATACAGGCATAGCAGAACAAGGGAACCTACTGTTAAGACACTCTGTTTCCATTGAGACACTATGGTTCTCCATTTCTACCGGATTCTGAAGGCTGAGTGGTCGCCACGCTTTGATTCCACTCCAAAGGGAAGAAATGAAAATATTTCAAGTGAGAATCGAACCCACGACCTATCGTGTTGATAATCCTACGCTAGTGCATCTGAGCCTCGACTTACCTAGATTTTAAAAGTGTTAAAATAATAAATATGTTTGTAGAGAATATATACAAATACAAAAAAATACAATTCAATACCATTCACCGGTATTAAGGCCGCATCAGCTTTAGACCGCGCATCGATTCTGTTATTGCCGTTATAAAGTATTCATACGAAAATTATCGCCCAATTCAATGCAGTGAATCCATAAAGGATATTTTTATGAATTTTTTAATATTCGCTCGTACATCGGCGGCTCTCATCGTAAATCAAGGACTTCCGACCTCTCTTTGAAATTCCACGCTGTGATGATGTAACGCGTCTGTGACAATGCTTGCCTGTTATATAGCACACCTTTATAATTTACTGTGGTGTTAATTGATTATTGGTTTTTTTTAAATAGTTCATTTGTTTTTTTTTTGTATTATGCAGTTTTTATTAATAGAATTTGGAATATGAGATATACAGAGTGAAGTAAAAGGAAAAATAACTATTTTCTGACTGGCTGACTTCAAAAAATGTGATGTTTTTTTAAAAGGACAAGGCAAATGAGCGCACGGATCCCCTAGTGGTAAATGACCACCATTGGCCACGATCCCGAGTAACAGAGTAACACCAGAGGAATAAGGATAGGTGCGTTGCCGACCTTTAAGGTGAAGGTATCTTTATCATTCCCCAGTCTCTACCATACTGTAACCCAGTAAATTCGAATTAGTAGAGTAGAGTATTTCATATCCAGATGGTGAGGAATTAATTAAGTCCGTAACGTGCTGTGCGCCTAGAAAATTTAGTAGTAGCTCAAAGAGTTCCCAATGATGAGAAAACATATGATATATGCGGTATAGAAACCAATTTGGCATTGATTACCAGATAGCTCTCAGTCTAAACATTAAGGTCTAAAATGTTGAAACTGGCTGAACTGGCTGGCTGAAAAATTGGTATATAAAAATAAAAAAACTTAGAGAATTATTTTAGTTCATACCTTCCCCATAGCAGAGAATACAGAGGATACCAAGTATAAGCACTCCAAAATTTCGAGACATTGCGAAACTTAACGCCGCGCTTTACCTCGTTACTACTGCGATAAAATGATAAAAAAATCATTCCCCAAGAGCGAACAAAATCCACAACCCTCTAATTTACTGGATACCAGTCGCATACTTTCGGATTAATTATGCGAGATGGTAATTTAAATATTATTTTTAACCGACTTTTTAAAGGAGCTAATGCAATGTTTAGATTAAAATATTTATGTACGCGAAGCGGACGGTTTTCCAGCTACGTAATATACGTTTATGGACTTCGATTATGTGAAATATGAGCACTATAACATCGCACAGATTTTTCAAGATATATGAAAAGGAGTAAATCCTGTATTTTATTGGCACGATAACGTTTTCTAAGTAATACCATTATACTGGATTTAAAGGTATACGCGGCCATTGTTTAGGTCCTTTATGTTATATAAATTCATATACTACTTTGGCAAAATTTTGATAGTATGTGAGATTTTTTTTACTTTAATATTTATTTTGTTGTTTCTTGTTATCTTGAGTCTCAATTAGTGGACTAATATAAGCTAATTAATTATTACATACCTTTTGAAAAAAACCTTATTTTTTTTAAATGTTCTTATATAAATGATCCCTTTTCCAGTTTCATCAGGTAGGCCTTGGATACCACCTAACATCAAAGTACTCGATAAATTAAATCCGCCTCCCTTTCATTTAATACCCATACTAGGTGGGTTGTAATATAATATATTTCTTATTTCCTATTTTGTAATGGCAGACATCGTGGATTTCAAATTTTTCATAGAATATTATATTCTTAAAATTTAGGCCCTTTCAATTGATAACCATATTCGCCATATATGATTAATAATACTGTAAATATGATTAATAATACTGTTAATATATTTCCATTGCTTGCTTGCAAAAGAAAATTTATATTTCAATTTGCAGGTCTAACGGACACAAATATCGGGACAGAAGAGACTAAATAAAAATTTGTAAAATGGGAATATCAAGTATAGCTAACTTTAGGTCAATTAGATTCTTTCCAGCAACATTATTAAGCATTAGCTATTAAGAAATCGTACCACGTCCGCGTAGAGTAGAGTGTATTCTGAAAAGGAAGGCGGTATCCTTAGAATTACGGAAATTACCAGTAAAGTGAATCGACGGCTTCGAACAAGGCGAAGTTGGCCGTTTGATAGCTATTTTTGTTTGGTCACGTTTCAATTTATATGTGTGTGTGTCCAGAATTTAGAAGTGAGAAGTAAAGCTGATTATGTGGAAATTGATATGGTCAATGTTTACAATTGGGAATTTAGGATTTTTTCACATAACTATTAGATGATGATGATTTTCATGATTTGACAATCAGGCTACTGTTAGGGTAGCTGGCTAGTTAATATTGTAAGAATCGAAACCATTACCAATATTAAACGCGGACAAGACTTATCATATTGTATGTCTGAAATTGTTGATTCAAATTATTTTCTTCAAAATAATGGTAATTTCCTAATACGGAAATATATATTTGTGCACTTTGTTATATTGGTTCCAGTGATTCCAGATTCATCAAAACTTGGTAAAATTCAAATGCTTCTGAATCGAAATAACTCATGCATTATTAAACAGTTTTTGTAAATATGGCTTCCATCTTCAGTGAAATGGAAATATGAGCTATATTTTAGTTGAAAATTCTATGTAAAAAGAAAAGCTGCTAAACGAATACTGCTGCACAGTAGGGTAATCAGGGGAACCTAATGTCTAGACACTCCCACTTCTACTTTCGTCTAATGAGACTTTATGCGGTCAAGATCACTTTTTGTAGGAACTAAAAGGGAAATTACAAATAATTTAAAAACAATCTCTTCCCGGATTTGGAATCGAATCTACAACGTTTACCTGCAAACTCAATGTCCCAATTTTTTTGCTTAAAGTAAGTGAATACGTGCTACAACTCAAGAACAGCGATCCAAAACCTCATCAGTAATATTGATTTTAAACGTGAAATACGATGATTTATTTGTTTATTCGCTATTTTTTCTTGCTCACATGTAAATACTATAAAAAAACAAAAGATATGTTTGGAGTTTACATACTTTTCTTCATTATTATTTATAGAAACTCTCCATAACTCACTGGATTCCTGTCCAATACTATTATTTAACGACAGTGGCAAAAGATTTATCCTTTATATAAATATTGTCGGACAGTTGATTTCGTGAATTTAGTTAATTAGTACCAGCTTGTTAATGTATTCTAAAATTAATTAACGGTCCGGTTTAACGCCTCTCACAGTATCCACAGTAGTACCTATCAACTAATCATTCTATTTTTAACCAACCAAAGAAAATGAGTGGAGCTCCTCTAGTCGTTGAGTTATTTTTATTCCGCACATAACGTGAATAGATCAGTGTTGATCATTCTTTTTTTTTAGCTGTTTCCCATATAGCAGGGTAGGCAGATGTAGCCTAGTGTTAAGACACTCCGCTCCCAACTTTCCGGCGAATTCTAGAGTGTTGAGTTGCGGAACTCGACACCAGAGCAAAGAAATGTAAATATTTAATATATTATTTCCAGAATATCGAACCCACAACCTGCGCCACGACTGGCGTCTTATATCAGTTATATTAATCAACCTTAACGTTTCAAGCCAATTACTGCAAGTTAACGTTTGATATGGAACAATAGTAGAACAGCATTATCCTATGTAGACTAAAGCCGAGCAACAACAGACTATTACTGCCTAGCTGCTATATTGTGAGATTATTAGTTTACATACAAATTCTCATTACTATGACTCGTAATGTTAATATCCTACATAAAATTAATTTTAAAGGTACTTGTTTCTAAAGGAAATGTTCTCATTTAGACATCGTTAAAGGTGATATAATTAATTTTAAGTACGTATGTTTTACGCAATGCCTTAAGACTAGGTTCCCTCTGCCTACCCTGCTGTGTGCAAGATATAGCGTGAAGCTGATTTATTTTATGTATTATTATCATGGGCTGTTGTAGGTCTAGTGTACCAACAAGTTAAAACATTATTTGGAACTTTTCTAGCTTCACCCTATATTCCCGCACATAGCAGTTTAGACAGAGGGTACCAGGAAATCTCTTTATTTCCCCGGTCTGGTATCAAGGCAAAACGCGCCTAACGCGCCGTTGAGCTCCGCCACTCAAACTAAGCGATGTCACTTAGTTTTATAAATACATCTTTTCTTATACGAAACCCATAATAAAACAAAGCTATTTACTTCATAATAAATCAGTTCTTAAAATACATTTACAAACACAGTTCAGTATAAAAACAGACTATAAAGAATCATAAGAAAACAACAAATAAATTTGGTTTTCTTGTTTGTCTTCGACCTTTTTTTATTTATTCATACAAAAATTTCAAAGAAGATATTCGTAACGTTTATAAAAACTCCTCGGGTCATACAGACCGGTAACTTAACGGAGTAAATCACATTTCTTGAATCAATCATAACTTTTAACTGTACTGTAAATAAGTAAATCTGGATAGAAACAATTTAAAATATGCATCAATAAACTCGTTTAGTAGATTACCTATTTTTGCTCAAATTAAAGAATGAAATGAAAGATATTTGATTTGATAATGATGAGTGACGGAAGTCAACACATTTTACCTCGACACCAGAGCGGACGATATGGAAATATTAAATATTTCATTTCCTCGAATGGGAATTTAACCCACAACCAGTTGCACTTACAGTCACTATTGATCTTAGTAGTATATACTCGTATACGCTTGTTATAGTCAAATTGTAGAATTTAATATTCAAATTTATGGTGATTTTACAGTTTTTCACAATATTTGAATATCGTTACTCCTGTAAAACTATACTCCTACTTTCTGATAATATCCCCGGGGATATCACGAGAAAATATTGCTATGGCAATAACTGTCGAAGTGGCTCTATCCTCGCGGGGTGTAGACCTATTCACATTCAACTTATATTTGGTTGTAATGAAATAAGAAAATAAAGATAAACACATACACGCATAGTAACATGTATTGAAGTTTTAAACGAGAATTATCAAGATAACGTAAATTATGTTTTATTTAAAAAAATAATGAAAGATCTTTCGCTATCATGGTTAATAATACTTTTTGAGAGGTCTGGAGGTGAGGAGGAGGAGGAGAGCTGTCTGATTGGAGTCGTTTTGGGTTTGATGCCCAATAATCATATTAAGCAATTCATTATTTTAATTTCCAATGTATTTTTCTGTTAAGGCTTGCGACAAGTATGGAAATATGGTTTATGCTGTCAATTTTAAGTTAATACTTTATCCTGCATATAGTAAGCTAAAGAGAAATATATATTTTTAGGAACCAGAAGTGGTGGATAGTTGTAGTTAGGATGCTAACCCAGGATACGCTCTTACATTTACAGTGATGATGAGAATAGACAGAATTACAATGACAGATAGGATACACGTTATATTGAAGGACAATTATAGCAATTAGCCTCTAAGATGTATCTTTTAAATTCTCACCAAGATTTCTCTAAATTCCCTATTTACAATCTCCTGCTTTTACAATTTTTTTCTATTTAAATAACATTCAAAAGAAAGAGGAGAACGGGGTATCTTAATACTAGGTTCCCTCTGTCCCCTCTGATGTATTCAGGATACAGCATAAAGCTGATTATTCTCGATTATATATATTTCAATACTTTCCCATCTATACACAGCGCAGCAGCTACGTAAAATAAACACCATTAAAAGTAAAACTACCTCCCCATAAAGTACAAAGCCATGTAAATACACAAAACACGGTTGTTCTAACTAAAATTCCCGTGTTCCAAACACGTAATAGGAAAACAACGTTCCTATTAAAGTAATGGCCGCTCTAAGCCCTCCAGCGGCAACGCACCAGTTAGTCGCCTCATGAATATTGAAATGTTGACACTCTGCTCTACTCTACAACTATTTTCACAAAGGCTGTGAGTGTACATTGAAATCAATGGGGCACTCAATGTTCGAATGCTTGCATTAGAGTATTGCCACTTCGACTCGTGACTCTGGCTCGTGATTGTAAAAAATGGTGAACATGTGACCAATGTTCGAATTGTTGATGGAAAAAAATGAGATAGTGTTTTTGTATTCCGATGTTTCACATTGTATTCTGTATGTATTAGGGTAGTCAGAGGGAGCGTACTGCTAAAACACTCCGCTTCTCAGTTTCCTTCGTAACTTGAATGCAATGCCGCGCTTAGTAATTAGGATAATCTTAATTTTGATAATCTAAATAACATAAGACAGCATTTTTGTTCGTTATTAGTTAATTTTTTGGCTTTTATATGTAATAAGGAAGTACATAATTATATTTTCGTAAAGAAACATTCAAAGTACCATTAAAATTACTCAAAAGACTTGTTTATTATATTTGTAAATCCGAACAGGATATACAAAATATTATTACATTATATAGAAAAAAAGAACAATGATAAAATCATCTTTGATATGAGGCGAAACAGGGAAATTTTTCAAATACACGTGATAAATTAGAGACAGTCGACAAGTACAATAAACTGATTTTGTCTCTAAACAGCCAGCTTTATGGTCTTCGCCAATTATTCAAATACACCTTTCTCCGCTTACTGGACGTAAACATCTCGAAATTCGTTCAAAATAAAACGAGAGTACCAGGAAAATATTCCAAAAACAACAAATAAAACGATACGTTTAGATAACTCCCCATCTTAATTTTGCAGCCAACAATGAAAAATGAGTGCCGTCATAGCGCAGAGGCATAAGTAGTCGTAGGTTGATTCCCATTTAGGGAATTATATTATATTTTCATTTTCTAACTTTGGTGCCGAGAAAAGCGCGACGTTGAGCTTCGCCACAAAAAAAAACTTGCTTCGAGACGTCGGTGGATGTTCAGCAACGGAACTGTCTTGACACAAGGTTCCCAAGGTTCGTTTGTATTGTACAGGTGAGACAAAAATGAAGTACGTTTAACTAAAAAAGGTATTTATTATATACTAGCGGCCTGCCAGCGGCTTCGCCCTCTTGAACTACATGATTATTGTTGTTGTTCTTCAAGGCGTTCCGAGCGCGCCAGTCCGGCACTAATCATTTTGCCAATGTCATGTTGAATGGAAAACATACGAAGGAGAATGTACGGTGAAAAATGACAATATTACACAAAAAGAGAAAACTAAAAAATCATATAAATTAAATCAGCTTCACGCTATATCCCGCACACAGTAGGGTAGGCAGAGGGAACCTAGTGTTAAGACACTCCGTTCCCCACTTTCTGACGAATTCTGGAGGCATTACGTGTCTAGTGGCAGAACTCAACGCCGCGTTTTACCTCGACACCAGAGCGAAGAAATGGAAATATAAGCATAAATAAATATTTCACTTCCTCGAACCCACAACCGTCGCGTCACAGTCACACCCTTGTGCCGCTGCGCCACGACAGCCTCAAGAAGAAGCTTTAAGAGAGACATGCTTTACTTAACGTGCAATTGGTAAATATTATTACAAAGTACAGATAAAGAAGATGTTTTTAAACGATTTAAGGATAAAGTCGTTTTCATCAGTGTGTTGAACTAATTTCGACATAAACCATTGATTATGCATATAATATAGCAATCTGAATATAAATTACGACGCCGCCAGAAAAATAATTATTTATATAGAAAAAATGCTATAAAATTTTCGCAGGCTAAACTAATGCGTTGTTCATTCAAACAACGATAACTTTTTTTTAATAATCCGATTTTCACGAAACGAACTTAAGATGTTAAGTTGAATTAAAACAAAGCAATTAGTGAAAGTTTGAAGTTAATCGGTTCAGTATTTTCAAAGATGTGCGTGACCATAAATACAGACAGACAAGAAATAAAAAAAAAAAATCCTTTCTGTTATTCTTTTTAAGTGTCCCTCTATCCATTTCAGTCAAAAATATTAAATTTACAGACAAGATATTTTTACTGTATTATTATTATATATAGAGAATAGAGATATTATTTTTATAAACACTTGTTTCTAGTTAAGTTTACGCATATTTCTTAGATTATAAATAGTAAACAGGCGAAACAAGCTTCCCTCTAACAGGTACAGCCCAATCTTATATCCGCACTTCAAAGAGCCGTCGAGCTCGTTGACCCATAGTTAGTTAGCGGGGCTTAAGTGTAGACACTTCATGAATAAATTTGTAGGCAGAGATAAAGCATCTTTAAACTAACGAATATGGCGATCATAATTTACTTATTTAGAGGTAAGCGGAGTAGACGTTTGTACTACTTAGTTGTACCATGGTCGTAATGGGTTCGAATACTAGGACAGTCGTAGAGTAGCCGTATAAGTTATAAAAAATCAGCTTCAAATTGTCTTCCGCACACAACAGGGTAGGCTCCCTCCGCCTACCCAGCGTTAAGAAACTCCGTCCTCACTTTCTGCCAAATTCCGGGGGCATTGCGTGTTGAGTGGCAGAACTCAACGCCGCGCTTTGTCTCGACACCAGAGCGAAGAAATGGAAATATAAACGTAAATAAATATTTCACTGCTTCGAGTGAAAATCGAACCCACAATCTTCACATTTATAGCAACACGCTCGTGCCCCTGCGCCACGACGACTTCGTCAAACACGAACAACTGTTATATAAAATAAAATTTTCGTCCGTGACACCGAACGCTATAATATAACAAGCGAATAAACATCCACTAAGACCTCTTCTTTTGATTAATATTTGCTTCAATTATAACAAACGCTAGCTAGCTCGGCGTCATACAATTTTTCCCTCTTCGCCGGTAACCAGAGGCAGAGCAGAGGGGGGTGGGGGGCGGCAATCTGTAAAATAATTAAGAATTGCAAAGTGCTGTTGTTTGTCACACACAAATGTTTTTTATTCGAAATTAATTTTCTTGTTTGTTAAATAATGTTTTTGTTTTTGCTACAATTTTTCCACCTTCCACCGCTATGACGTTTCTAATTAAGGCGGGAGTATAATTTGTCAATGTTATGGTGTGGGACGCGTTTACTTGATATGTAAAATGGCCTAACACTTATTGACGGTATCAAACTAAATATTTTTTAGAATCAGAATATAGTGGCCAAATCCCCGTTATTATTCTACTATAATGGGGGAATGAAAAACATTTACACAGTACAGCCATTTTTCATATAGGGATCGAACTCGAAACCATTGCTTGTACGGACGGAACGGATGTACCATTGTGCCCTTTTTTTTCGAGAATGATAATAGGTCAAGGCAGTCAAGATAAGGACATTGTGGCACAAGTGTACGACTGTAAACGCGACGGTTGTGGCTTCGAATCCCATACAGAGTATACAATATTTAATATTTTCATTGAATTGCTCTGATAACGAGACAAGGCGCGGCGTTGGGTTCCGCTACTCAACTTTCCTCTGCGGGATACAACGTAAAGTTTTTCTTTTTAAATATGAAACATAGATGAAGAATCAGTGAACTCAAGACGCAATGACTCCAAAATTCGGCAGAAAGTGGGGAACGGAGTGAAGCTCATAAAATGATAAAAAAAAGAACCAGAAGAAAACCTTTTAAATTTGGTAACAAAACTTGATATAATTGCCATTTCCGCGAGCGTAACTTACAAGGATATAAGCCTTTATTAGATCAAAGCTGAGAACTGATAAATTCGATTAATTTACGAAACCTGCTCGAGAAACAATACCGCGTGAGCACATTGCTGTGTTGACGCCGTTCTTGCCTTGTGATGAGATAAAATAAGTTAAGTTAGTTAAGTATTAAGTATAAATTTAAAAAGTACCTTCTGTGATAAAAGTGAAATAAATTGGTGGATTGAACATGACAAGCAATTATCTTATGGAGATAATATAGGGTTTATGTAGTATTTTTAAAATTTTCAAGCTGTTTCCCGCACATAGCGGTGTAGGTAGTGGGAACTTGGGAACTTACTATTAGGATACTAACGTTCCCCACTTTCCGCTGAATTTTTGAGTACAATGCCTCAAGCATTTATTGGATAGTGGGAAATTGAAGTATCTTAATAGAGAACTGATTGTCTTTACACTAGGTTCCCAGGTTCCCTCAGCATACCTTGCAATGAGCATGATACAGCGTGAAGCCAAAAAATAAAATAAAAACAAATCAAGTTAATCTCAAGAACATTAATTAATTTTATATATAAACATAGGAAAGTTTTATATAAAAAATGAACATTAGTTATTAATAAAAGGAAAGGACTACTAACAGTATAATATTGTCTACATTAAAACTGGTAAGGATTACCAAACATGTAGCCCTTATTCCAAAGAGCTGACGAACTCATTTAACCCTGCTTAGTTAGCTTGGCTCAAACATGAACGCTTTATGCATAAATTATTACTTAAGAGAGACACTCTGTATAAATCTTGACATTATTTGCCAGAAATTCTGTTCCTTTTTCCTAAGAACTATAAAGGAAATTACGCGTGTAATAACTTTATATAATTAAAACTTTTCTAAGAATAAAATTTATATTTTTCAATTGAATTTTAGGAAATTTGTATATTAAATGGTGGAACTTAACGCTGCGCTTAGTCTCATTGACATAGTGAGAAAATGAAAATCTGAAATATTCATTTCCTCGAGTGGAAATCGAACCTAGAACTTGTCACGTTTACAGACTCCCAATCGTAATGGATTTCAATTGAAATAACTTACACAAGTTGAGGCTGATCACATTTATAAGTATGTATATGTTATTTCTTTATGAATTATCTAACAAGATTGTACAAGAAAGCCATATTGGGAGATTGCCTAAAAATAAATGTTATAAGCAAAAAGGTAGAAATGACGAGATATTTTTCGTAACACATTTCGTAAGACAATGTATAATACATGTCCTTTTAAAGGTACACGTGTATATATGAATAATTTACATGGAACTGAACACGAAATATACAGAATTTTATTGAAGAATGACAAATATAAAATTCAAATAAAGATGAGTGTATGGTTTCTTTATACGATTCTTGATACGCAATACCTCAAAGCCTACCCGTGACTTCAGACTACTGCAAAGTGGTCAGAGGGTCGGTTCACAAAAATATCATGGCGCAGGGGCACAGTGTGTGACTGTAAAAAAATAGCTGGTTGTGGGTCCGATCCCCACTCGAGGAGATGAAATATTTATTTGAAATTTATATTTCCATTTTCTTCGCTCTGGTGTCGAGGAAAAAGCGCGGCGTTGAGTTCTGCCACTCAAGACGCAACGCCTCCAGAATTCGGCAGAAAAAGAGGAACGGAGTGTCTTACCACGAGGTTCCCTCTGCCTACCCTGCTGTTCGGGATACAGCGTGAAGCTAATTTAATTTAATCATTAATTCTCTCTCAGTCAGCCTCACTCATTCTCTCTGGTGCCAGAGCGAAGAAGTGAAAATATTAATAAACAATATTCCGCTGCATTGAGTGGGGATCGAACCCACAACCAGCTGTTTTTTTACAGTCACACACTATGCCCCTGTTGCGTTACAGTGACAACCTTTTGCCCCTCAGCAATAAATATATTCTATAAATAATATGAATGTATAAATAATAATTAATTAAATATAATTTAACGAAAACAGCCTTTAATTAACACAACAGATATTTTACGTTATTAGATAAATAACAGAATGAATAATTAGGTGAAAATATATTTCATAGAAAAATAAATTAACTAGACTTTACTTTTTGTTGAAAAAAATACATACTCTTCATTAATAAAATACGAAAGGGAGAAACGGGATCTAGTAAACAGCCGGGGTCTCTTGTGATTACAGGGCAACATTGAACAGCGACACCCCTAAT